>JAWPHD010010484.1:0-93352 GCA_037043455.1 Cyrtodaria siliqua | reverse complement strand
TTCCATTCATTCCATTCATTCCATTCATTCATTCATTCATTCATTCCATTCATTCCATTCATTCCATTCATTCATTCCATTCATTCCATTCATTCATTCATTCCATTCATTCCATTCATTCCATTCATTCATTCATTCATTCATTCATTCATTCATTCATTCCATTCATTCCATTCATTCCATTCATTCATTCATTCATTCATTCCATTCATTCCATTCATTCCATTCATTCCATTCATTCATTCATTCATTCATTCATTCATTCATTCCATTCATTCATTCATTCCATTCATTCCATTCATTCCATTCATTCATTCATTCATTCATTCCATTCATTCCATTCATTCATTCATTCCATTCATTCCATTCATTCCATTCATTCATTCATTCATTCATTCCATTCATTCATTCATTCATTCATTCCATTCATTCCATTCATTCATTCATTCCATTCATTCCATTCATTCCATTCATTCCATTCATTCATTCATTCCATTCATTCCATTCATTCCATTCATTCCATTCATTCCATTCATTCATTCATTCATTCATTCATTCATTCATTCCATTCATTCATTCATTCCATTCATTCCATTCATTCCATTCATTCATTCATTCATTCATTCCATTCATTCCATTCATTCCATTCATTCATTCATTCATTCATTCCATTCATTCCATTCATTCATTCATTCCATTCATTCCATTCATTCATTCATTCATTCATTCATTCATTCCATTCATTCATTCATTCATTCATTCCATTCATTCCATTCATTCCATTCATTCATTCATTCATTCATTCATTCATTCATTCATTCATTCATTCATTCATTCATTCATTCATTCATTCATTCTTTCTTTCTTTCTTTCTTTTCCTCCACAAAGGGGGGGCGTCCGTGGCCGAGTGGTTAACGTCTCTGACTTGAAATCACTTGCCCCTCACCGCTGTAGGTTCGATCCCTCAGGGGCCTAGGAATCTTTATGTGAGGAAGCTATCCAGCTGGCTTGCGGAATGTCGGTGGTTCTACCCAGGTGCCCGCCCGTGCACGAAAATTGCCCGGAGGGGCACCTGGGGTCTTCCTCCACCAATGGAAGCTGGAAAGTCGCCATATGACCTTAGCTGTTGGTGCGACTATAAACTCCAATTCAATCAATCAATCCTCCACAAAGGCAGGGCCTATATGCATTTTTCAGCCCAGATAATAGGACTCTTTTTTTTATTCATTATTTTGGCACCTTGACCTTTTTCAAGAAAGATTACACGATACAGTTAAGTTACGTCCATTTTGCATAAAATAGAAGGAAGTTAATACTGTTTTGATGAGCATCATCTTTTTTCAAGTTACTCCCATCACAGACCTAATAACATCTAATATGCTTCGTCCCTCAGAAGTAGACATTAACTGGGTATTTAATTTCATTCATTCCAATGACAAATAAAATGTTCTAGTTGAATATATTTTGACTAATAGTCTAAACAACTGTTTAAAGAGAAACCACAGTCTGACAGAAGGAAATTCTGTATGAAAGTTAATACTGTATGAACGGAACTACTGTATGTAGCTCTTTTTTTGGCAACAAAGCCACGATAAACCTGAGGTGAATTTTGATAAAGCTCTGTTATTTCTAGTTATGAGATCTTGACAATATGTGATGGACTCCATTTTTACTTGCGTACGTTATTCTCTATGGGAAAAATACAAGTCTTTAAAGAAGTCTTAGTTATATTGCACGTAACATCAAAGACAGAAACAACATTTTACTGCAATTATTGTTTAGTAGGCTATTATGACATTGCCATTATTTAATATCATTCAGAAATAAAACTTGTTACAGAAGTATATCCGTGTATTCTTTAAACCACATCCTTTCTGGTTAAAAGTCTCCCTGCTATCACAAAGCTGTGTTTCCCAGTGAATATCAAAAAAGTTTTATTCCCCACCCTGTGAATATCAAGTGAATATCAAAAAAGCTTTGTTCCCAAGTGAATATTGAGTGAATATCAAAAAAGCTTTGTTCCCCACCCAGTGAATATCAATTGAATATCAAAAAAGTTTTGTTCCCCAGTGAATCAAAAAAGCTTTGTTCCCCACCCAGTGAATATCAAGTAAATATCAAAAAAGTTTTGTTCCCCAGTGAATCAAAAAAGCTTTGTTCCCCACCCAGTGAATATCGGTTGAATATCAAAAAAGCTTTGTTCCCCATCCGGTGAATATCAAGTGAATATCAAAGAAGCTTTGTTCCCCAGTGAATATCAAGTGAATATAACCACCTCTCTCGCCCCCAGCACCGACTTGACAGACTTCATTCACACATTAATCGCCCTTTATAGGTGGCTTAACACAATCTCAAGGGTTTGCTGTAGTAATATTCACCGTAATCTACTGAGGCCGCGGATTGGATGTTAACAAGATGGGAGTGAGTACTTTTCCACCCCCAAAACATGTTATTGGTAAAAAAAGACCATGACCAAAGATCAATGGCTCTTATAAATATGATAGGGCATCTCTTCAAAACACCATAGATGGATTTTTATAGGGACAATCTTCCCAAAATAAAACAACTTCAAAATTCATGATGACCACCACAGCTTAAAAGAGATCGCTGATTGGCAACAATAGCACACGGTGTATTAGGGAGGTGTTCAGTACTGGTTCTACCCAGTGGGTTGTCTGCCTCCATCACAACAAAAATCGACTGTCATATATACACATATGTATTGAAAATGAGGTAAAAAACATTTGTTTTGTTTTTTTGTTTGTATGGTGTTTTACGACATTTTCAACATATGTAAGGTTATAAAAACATACAAACAAACGTCTTTGCTTACGCATGAAACTTCTAAGGTGTATTACTGGTCCTGTTAAAATCTAGCACTATAAAGCACGTAGAGACAACAAGAAGCATTAACTAAGTCCAGACTCTATTGTGCCCATCGCGTCAGGTATACCCTGACGTGTTCGTTGGCGGACGGACTATAAACCTTAGAATTACACACACACACACAAGAAGCATTAACTGCTACAAACTGTCATTGAGGACTCGTTAAAAATGCTTATTCAAAGCATTTTTACGAAAGACAACTCTAAATATGGTTTACGATTTATCTTACGAGATTTACCTCCCTTGATTGCTAGTCCGAGGAATGATCTAATTTAACGACTGCTGAAAACGTTTTGTCATTGACCATTACTTGAATTATTTCTTTTCTGATAGTAGTGGGTGTCGTTCTAGACTTTTTTATACGCCCGTTTCGTCCGTCGCCCGAAGGTATGGTGTACGATCGGGGTCAAAACTACAGATGCAGGTGCACACGAACAAGCAATATTCTAGTGTTGAGGAGCACTATCCACATGATCCCTAGGGTTCGGATTGTTTATGCTTCTTAGTGAAGCTCATGAAACTGCATATTTTTTTATGTACACTGCCCTTCGTGAGAGGAGGAACACTTGCGTTTAAGGTTACTAGGTCAAATGTGAAGGTCACCATGACATCATATGGTTAGTAGGTCAAATATCAAGGTCACCATGACCTCATATGAATATATATGTACATATTCCGATCGATAACACGAGAAGCCACCTAGATCTTCACCGCGTGCACGTCGCAGAGTGGGCACTGATGACACTCAGGATGTTTGTGTAGGGCTCGCCTTGCCAGCCACTTATTCGCGTATTGTGGTCAAACCGGTACTACTGAAATGCAGAATTACCATTTCAGTAGACTTGAGTGCCATTTGACCGAGAGTGAAGATGCCCCCCCCCCCCCACCCCCTTCACCGCCACAGCGACAACCACAGAGCGACAGCGACCTACATATCTACAAGAGAAGCGACTACACAGCAACACAGCAACACAGCAGCACCAGATCAACCCCCCCCCCCCCCCCCCCCCCCCCTTCACCGCCACAGCGACAACCACAGAGCGACAGCGACATCCACCTACATATCTACAAGAGAAGCGACTACACGGCAACACAGCAGCACCAGATCAACCAACACACTTCAACTAGAACAGTCCAGACTCTATTGTGCCCATCGCGGCAGGGCTACCCTGTCGTGTTTGTTGGTGGAGTGACTATAAACCTCAGAACAACACACACACACACACACGATAACTCTAGAAGTAGAACGTCTACACTCATGGCACTTCATATGAACAGTACCATTGACGCATGCAGGAACCCTATTGCTTTTGGTGTCCGTCAAACATCAAGGTCAACATGACCTCATGAGCGATAACTCCGGAATAAAACACCTACACTCCTGACACATTGCCTTGGTGAAAGGAATTCTATTGCTTTTAGAGTCAGTAGATCATCAAAGTCACATTGACCTGACAATGACTAAATCCCGCGAAACACTATCCCCAATGTAACTTGTAAACTATTAACTACATTATTCATAACAGAAGTAGTACCATTGTTAAAACACTGGCTCCTACTGACTTTAGGATTAGTAGGCCGTTAAGGTCACAGTGAGCCGATCATGAAAAACGTCTTCCGCATTTGTATACTAGTACAAGTATACCTACACCTTTGAAACTTTACACAAATTATGAAACAGTATCCATAATGAAACAACAGCCACTATTCGTTTTATGTTTAGTAGGTCAAAAATCGGTCAAAAATCAAGGTCACTGTGACCTGATCATGAACAAAGCTTGAAATTATGAAATATATGACTAACAATCTTGACACTTTATACAAAAATGTAGTCTTGCCTATCAATTTCTGCGTCAGTAGGTCAAAGGTCAAGGTCAAATAGACCTGAACGGAAACGTTTTTCACAAAAAAAAAACCCAGACGTATACTTACATAGACTCCTGTTAATCCTGAAAAGGACACGCTCGCTGCATAAGTGTATTCCATCGACTTTTCGAAAATGGACCTTATCACAGTGGTTAAAACCGTCACTGTTCAGATGTTTGTCTCAGACTCTCCATGGTTCCAAAACTTTTCAGCGCGGAATTGGGCGAGTCGTTTATATAGGTTAGTATAGCGCATGGTGTGCCTCGAAAAACAGTTCCAGATACAACATGTCGAAACCAACATATACATAGTTCCAAATACAACATGTCGAAACCCTTGGTGTTGATCGCACACCAACTAAGGTGCACATGAGCTTTTGGTTGCTCATTTTCAGCATGCCGACAATGCCGACAGAGGAGACGCCAAACTTGGTCAGATGTCTTGCCATAGGAGGTCTGGGAGTCGAGTTTCATACCTAGAGCTTCGATGCTGGTGCTTCTTCGGAGAAAATGAGAAGTCCGTTGTGTCTTGTTCCAACAGCAGAACTACCTGGAAAATATGCCCCTAGCAGAACCACTTGACCAATATGCCTCGGTATGGCCATCTTCCGTTGTCACATACTTTTGGAAAGACGACCTTTTTAAGGGGGCCATACCGAAGCATATTTGTCGAGTGGTTGCCCCAGACGTAGGATAAGTAGTCATTGTTCTGAAACTATTTAACAACAGACGCATGTATATTATAGTCACTGGACACAGAATACATATTTAAACCTGATGAAAAATAACGAAGGATAACATGAACACTTCAATTTGTGATACCTTGCTACTTGTATTTAATTATATGGAAGCACGTGACATAAATTAATAAGCTAATTGAACGCTTGATAATTACTTTAATATTTCCGAATGTCCTCGTTGACATTGTGTATTGCTTTTATTTCCATCTTTTGTGCGGCAGCTCAATGCATAAAGCATTGCGCATTAGAGCTTCAGAAATCTGTCACGCATGCAGTAGAGGCATGCCTGATCATTTCCCTCTGATGTTGTTTTCCCAATATAACTATATGATGCGATAACAATGCCATCTTATTTCTTTGTTTTAGTTTAAGCTTATTTATTTTACGACGATTGTTACGAACTTATTTTAATCATTCTCGATGTCTTTAAAGTGTCTTGCTCAGGGACTCAACACATACGCTCATGGCGGGGATCAAACCCACAACTTTTCGATCATGGGTCCAACGCTTTACCACTAGACAACGGCGTTCAATTTTTAGCATGGTGAACTTGTTCACCAAGCTTTAGTAACCATGTTTTTTCACGAATCCTAACTACAGCCTCACTGATGAATCGACGCATTAAAAAGAAGACCCATATTTTAACAGGTGTTTCTTCTTTTCTAGTGCGGATACAAATAAGGTAATGTCATTTAGAAATTTCAAATAATTTCCTCGATATATTATTTAAGTTCTATATTGTTTATGTAGCTATTTCATCTATTGTTCCACCGTTTTGCTCTGCGTTCTATAAATAGATCAATCATCATCATCACGTGATCATCACGTGATCTTGCGTAAAATGTATTCATACGCTGTATTGTTCTCCTATGATAGTGTATTGAGATTTGTAACCAGTTAATTTTATAATTTATTTTTCTTGCAACACCATCAAACGCATACCTTCATCTTTCTTGGATTTATATATTTAAGAAATACACATGGCCTTTATAGTTTTAATTAATGATCACCAACCCCTGTACTATCAAGTGTGTGCAAATGAAGTCCCCTAGGTCAAAAATGGTCAAGCCCCGGGAGTCTTAAGTGTGTATATGGATATTTTGCTGTTCCTTAAATAGAAAAGTGATTTCGTCTCAATACCTTTTGTTATGAATAATATATTGCGATGGCACTTAATTGCTATGTAGGTAGCTTATACGGAAAGTAGTCGTGGGATTGCAGGTCAAAGTCGCTGTTACTAAATATATATTTTAATTGTTAGGAATGAGATAAGGCAACAGAACTTGATGTGTATGTAGCTTATATAGAATGAAAGCTTGGGCTTGCATTTGAGGTCACTGGGGTCAAGGTCATGGTTGCTGTTATTGAAAATAGAAACGTGGTTTCCGCTCAATAACTTTTGTTAGGATTGAAATATTATGACGAAACTTGCTGTGTATGTAGCTTATATGGAATGGAAATTAGGATTTCAAAGTCAATGTTTCTGTTACTAAAAATAAAATAATGATTCCGGTAATAACTTTTGTTAGGAATGAGATATTGTGATGAAGCTTGATGTGTTGGAGGTTATAATATTATGGAAAGAAAGCTTGTATTGCATATGCGGTCTCTAGGGACAAGGTAAAGGTCACTGATACTAAAAATAGAAAAATGGTTTTCGCTCTATAACTTTTGATAGAATGAGATATTGCAACACAATTTGCTGTGTATGTAGCTTATATGGGAAGGAAGCTTGGGTTTGCATTTGAGGTCACTGGGGTCATGGTCACTGTTACTAAAACTAGAAAAATGATATCCGCTCAATAACTTAAGTTAGGAATGAGATATTTGAAGGAAACTTGCTATGTGCTTATATGGAAGGAAGCTTTGAATTGCAATTGAGGTCACTGGCATCAAGGTCAATGTTGCTGTTACTAAAATAGAAAAAAATGGTTTCTGCTCAATAACTTTAGTTAGGAATGAGATATTGCAACGAGACTTGCTGTGTATGTAGCTTATATGGAAAGAAAGCTTGGTGTTTGCATTTGATGTCAATTGGGTCAAGGTCAGTGTTTCTAAAATCAGAAAATTATTGAGGCAGTAACTTTTGTAATGAATCAGATATTGAAAAAAACTTAGTGTGTTGATATCTGATATGGAAAGGAAGCTTGGGATTGCATATGAAGCCACTGGGGTCAAGGTCAAGGTCACTGTTACTAAAAATAAAACTGTTCTTACTATTTGTGAAGACCATTATGTTGAGCGATTCAGGGTCAAAATATTCCAGGCCATTTTGGTCCTCTTGTTTCCTTTTTCCAATCATTTAAAAGACCTCAAATCGAGCTAGCTGTTGTCCGACAGCTCTTGCTTTTGTTATCTTGAACAAGCAGATTCAAGTCGGTGAAAACAACAACACGCCTACCTCTTAGTATAAGACTTACTCAAGCACAGCATTTAAATAATTTATCTATTATATTAGCTTCTATCACAATCTATCTATTACATTTTTAAACCAGTTTGTGTATGCTTTTCATCATCGTACTACTACTAGTATTAGGTCATATAGGCCCGGGCCTATACATCAATTTGAAAATGAAAAATATGAAAATTCCAAAAATGCAATAAAACTAAAGCCAGTGGGTGTGTCGATCATCAGAATTTTCAACAAAACGATGATCGATCATTAATCGATAAAACATGGCTTCCATATAACACATATAACACTCCAGTGTAAGCCGTTTTCTGACAATAATGAAGAAAAGTAACACATTTCAAGTATATTCTGGTCATTAAGCAATTGAATGAAACTGACCAAGCATTTATTTTAAGTATAAAATGTGACACCCCTTTAGAATATATATGATTACTTATTGCAAAATTACAACTTATTTTATTCTCTTGTACATTTTGTAAAAGAGAATGAAATAAGTTATAATTTCGCAACAACCGAGTAAACTTGACCAAAAAAAATTGTAATCGAAAAGAAAAAAGACAATGCTCTATCAAATCGATTAATCGGAACAGCACTAGTTAATGGTCAACATTTGTCTCTGATTTTATTTATTCATCTTTGCAAATGTTAATTCTCAAATTTGTCAAAAAAAAAAGGTCTTCAAAATATATATATAACAAGTGCTCTATCAGATCGATATATGCCAAAACCCACCACTGCATAGCTAAGTTTAAAAAAAGCAGGGGTATCATTCCACCTAGTTTGTTGGGCCTATATATGCATTTCAAGTGAGCTACGCCTCTGATGAACTTGCTACCATTCTTCAGCTTTCTCGGAAAATGATTTTGAGGTTCTCAACAAAATATTGACATCACGGGACAGCTCACATAAGCTATTTGGATAATTCTTCGTTCGTCCGTCCGTCCATCCCTCCGTTCTAGTGCATAAAATAAAAGTCTACGTACGGCGTTTCTGCAAAATGACATCCGTTACCAAAATACACGGCTTGTGGGGACGACATCCGTTACCAAAAAAAATAATACACGGCTTGTGGGGACGACACCCGTTACCAAAATACAAGGCTTGTTGCGACGACATCCGTTACCAAAATACAAGGCTTGTTGCGACGATACCCGTTACCAAAATACAAGGCTTGTGGCGACGACATCCGTTACCAAAATACAAGGCTTGTGGCGACGACATCCGTTACCAAAAAAAAATACAAGGCTTGTGGCGACGACACCCGTTACCAAAATACAAGGCTTGTGGCGACGACACCCGTTACCAAAATACAAGGCTTGTGGCGACGACACCCGTTACCAAAGTACACGGCTTGTGGCGACGACACCCGTTACCAAAGTACAAGGCTTGTGGCGACGACACCCGTTATCAAAATACAAGGATTGTCGCGACGACATCCGTTACCAAAATACAAGACTTGTGGCGACAATGTGTGACAATACTGCAGCAACATTCTGGCGACATGCTATAGCAACATTCCGGCGACATGTTACAGCAACATTCCGACAACATGTTACAGCAACATTGCAACAATATCGCTTTTCGTATGCAAATTAGTTTCTGGCGACATTTCTGAAAGATTTTCTATCAACGTTGCTGCAATATTGCAAAATATCCCTTCACTCCGATGATTCATGATGGAGGCATGTGTCTCTCCCTTCACTCTGATGATTCGTGATGGAGGCATGTGACTCTCCCATCACTCTGATGATTCATGATGGAGGCATGTGTCTCTCCCTTCACTCTGATGATTCATGATGGAGGCACGTGTCTCTTAATCATGCGTTTACAACTTTTACAACATTTTATATTTTACAACATTTTAAATGTTGCAAGAAAATCGCCAGAGATGTAATTGTCGCTAGCCGCAACAATATATACATGCAAAAAACTCTGTTTTAGCGATAAAAACTTGTTACTGCAACATTGCTGTAACATTGCAGCAATGTTGCTGAAACAAAATCATTTTGGTAAGGGATGACAATAAACACATCAATATAAGAAATGTGGCAGATACTTCACAGTACATGTAACCTAGTGACCTTGTGGTTATTTTCATATATAGATTTTTTTTATAGTCGTTTCTATGGAAACAACATACTTAACATATTTCTGGAGCGTTACTCGAACATTGTTCGGAGAATCTTTATGATTTAGCTTTCCAGATTGCTTGATACAACATTATATAAGGGGCAATAATTATTGTCCTTTTACTTCATCTGATTTTTACAAGACTGCCACATTTTTGGTATTGTAGGGCTATATAGGAAGTTAGAAAACAAAAATATTAGACTGACTATTTTTAGGAACCACCACGAATGTGGAGTGAGCATATAGATTTACCCGTCTGTCTGTCTGTCTGTCTGTAAGACTGCCTGACTGTCTGTCTGTCTGTCCTCCCAAAGTCTAACATTGAAGCTTTTATGGGATGCCGATTTAACGGTCGTCTGTCCCTCGTCCGTCATCCGTCTGTTGTTAACTTAATGCCATACCGGTATTCTGCTTTGTGAAAACTAGCAGATTCATTTTGTATTTGATCTTTATCAAACTTAGCCAGATTGTTTAAATCAATTCAAGTTGATTATTTTGAAAAAGGCATTTGTGCTTTGTGAACACTCGAGCACCTTTATTTTGGATTTAATTTTTACCAAACTTTGTCACCTGTCTTTATTATGAATAAAAGCTCAAACAAGTTTGAAAACCAGTCAGATCGAATTAGCAATACAAGCGTTATGGCACTTGTTTTACTGAAAATGCCATATTCCACCTTGCGAACATTGCACCTTTGTTTTGTATTTGATATTTACCAAACTTGGCCAGTTTGTTAATATTATGGAAGCTCAGACAAGTTGAATACCAGCTAGATTGAATTAATAACACAGGAGTTATAGTCCTTGATTTATTGAAAAATATCCATTATCTGTTTATATTTGATCTTTACCAAACTTGGTCAGATTGTTGATATTGATGAATTTGTGTGGACAAGTTTGAAAATGGCTGATCGATCAGATTAGTAACACCACAGTTATGGCCCTTGGTGTATAGAAAAATGTTATATTTTGATTCGTTAGCGCTCTAGGTCCTTCATTTTTGTCAGATTTTGGCCAGTATACGGCAGGTTGTTATAAAAAGCTCAGATAAGTTTGATAACTAAGACATATCGGACTACAAAAAGCAGAGTTGATGCCCTTAATTTATTTTTAAAAATGCTATATTTTGTTTTTTTAGGACTCGAGCAGCACAATTGTGTGTAACTGCTAAACTACTGAATAGATTTTGATAAAACTATAAAGAAATGTTTAGCATGATAAAAAGATTGTAGTAAAAGAATCAGGTCTGTACCTCAAGGTCAGTGTGTCGCACTTGAAGGTCAAGGTCATATGAGTCAAAATTGTGTCTCCCCCATAACACCTAAACTGCATCAAGGGAGTACATCAGGATTTTTCTAGAAATATCTTAAATGATAAAAATGTTCCATTTCATGATAAAACACTTATATCAATCAAAATATGATGTTAGAACCATTTTGTTAATGTCTAAACTTTAAAAACACCACATAGCTAGGACGGAATCGGACGTAAAATGCTGAAATTAACCTTGGTGCGTAACATAGGATAGCACATATTACTGTGCAGAATCAATTTCTTTGCAAATAAGGGGTCATTTTTATACTCATTCATTATGTTTTGGCCATGTAGAATAGAAAATATTAATATTTGTCAAGTTTTAATCTGACACCTAGACCCCCATGAAAATGATTACTCCCTTTAAGGGGTTTTAATAAAACTATACAGAAATATTCATCATGATGAGAAGGACTCGTCGTGTACACAAATCAGGAGGTCAAATTCACACTTATTGGTCGAAGGTCAAAATTGTGTCTCATAGCCATATAACTTTAAAAGTACAGAAAAAAAGTTCATGTTTTTCAAATTGCTTGAAGCTACACATGTATTTTAAAATAACTGCTGTACAAGTAAATAATGAAAACATAAATATTTTTCACATTGTATAACTTAATTTTCCAAGGTATATACATTACTGATTAGTTGGCTGTTTGAGTGAACTAAAAGGCTTATATTGAAGTCATTGTTAGAGTGAACTACTTTTCAGTTTTCTTAAGAATTACAATTGTATTAAGGAACTAATCCTTTCTGAAATTTTTTAGATACCTGTTTTTTGGCCTTACTTGGGAAATACGATCCCTGATTGGTCAACTGTTGTGACTGGAAAAACTATCATTGATTGGTTAGTTTTAACTGTTGAGTGAACTGCTTTTCAGTTTAATCCTTTTTTAATCTTGCATCTCTGATCATACTGCTGAAATACTCAGAAAGGAACAGATGTGTCTGTTTGGACTCTTGATCTATATAGTGATACTGAGGTGAACAAATTTTACTTATAAAAAGGTATGTGACATTATTTTAGTGCAGTATTTATATATACAATGTATAACATGTAAAGGCAAAAGATATGTTGATAGGCTGAGAAAGTTGAGTTTATTTCTTTAAGAAACAAATTAGTTGTATAATACTAATTAGTTGTACAAAACATATATATGATACAGATCAAATATTTTTATTTAATCGGATTCTATTTTAATATATATAAGTATAATATTATGTGTATTACTTGTTCCGTTGTTGAAATCACATCGTCTTGAATTCTTTGACACTGGTACATTCGGGGAATCGCCACCAATAGCGGTGAATATGTACTTTATTCTGTTCCATAGTGATGTATACCTAATTGGAAATCGCGTTTTTCAAAGCATTTTGACTTGTCACAGACAAACGGTTTGATCAAATTGTTTTCGGTTTTCAGTTTCGAGAATGACATACATCTGCGATTCCAACCAGCCCAGATTTGTAGATAATTCTCGGAATTTGATCAGAGAAAAAATTGATGAAAGTAGTTAGGTATCAAATGTTGACCAGAGAGAGCTTCACACATTGTCTACAACTACATTACTTTGGGACATTTTTTTTTAGGAAAACTTAAAACATGTTTGTTTTCAACAAATAACACGGAAATCTTTTTTTTTATTTTTTTTTTATTTTTTATGATAAAAAACTGTAGGGTCGGCGCCAAAAAATAGGGACGATCGGGTAACCAGAAACGCAGTTTTTTTTTTGCCTTATGAGATACAATAGAGTCTGGACTTTCTTTTCCTGTTACGCTCCCTAAGTCAGAGTAATCATATACAAGTGTCGAATCAGTGGAGGTCATCCGAGTAATGCACTGATTGAATATACAATTAACACCTAAGGACATAATTAGTTCCTTCAGTGGCATAACGACATGCGTAATGCAGCAATATCTGTGATTTCTTTAATTGGTTAGCCTAACTGAGGAAATAGCAACTCCTTGTGTGTGGTACCCACGTACTATCACAGCTGCTGCTGTGCACGATGATTATAATTTGTAAAAGAGTTGACTTTGTATTTGCATTTAGCACGCATCTTTGCGGAAAAGCTTTAAAGGGACACATGGCAATCTTGAGTTTTACCCTATGTCATTTTGACTTTTAAACTCCTTGCATATAATTAAATAAAAAATTGAGATTTCAATTTTCTTCAATGTTTTGCCATTTTTTAGAATATATTATTGGTGCAATATTATAAGAAGTTAGTAATATGTAAAAAAAAAAATGCTTTCAACTATGTTGCATTTATTCAATTATTAATATTAATTGTTATGCAAGTGAAGAGAAAAACTAACGCGACGCCGTGAGTTTTTAAAAAAATCAAGATTGCCGTGTTTCCCTTTAAAAACAAAATAGTGCGAAAATCAAGTCGTGCACTCCAAATGTCCATTTAAAATGTTCTTCTCGCATTTTTTTATTTTTTTTAAAAATTAGGATTTTGTGTTAAAAAGTTTTGTGTCGCCTTTTCGAAGAAAACTGCGACACATAGGGTTCATTTTGTCGTCCGTCAGTCCGTCACTAAATCTTAAAGTTGGCTATAACTTTCTCATTTCTTGATATTTCTTCATCAAACTCTCAATATATACTCAGGACAACATCGACATCACCATACTAAACTATAAAGGTCAAGGTCACACTAAAGGTCATTATATGGGTTAAATACTCATTTTTGTCTTCACAAAAACTTAACGTTGACTATAACTTTCTCATTTCATGAAATTTCTTCTTCAAAACTTCAATATGTACTCATCAGGACAACATCAACATGATCATACTAAAATATAAGATCATGGTCACACTGAACGTCATTATATGGGTTAAATACTCATTATTTTCTTCCAGAAAACTTAACATTGGCTATAACTTTCTCATTTATTGATATTTCTTCACCAAACTTTCAATATATACTTGTCATGACGACATAGACATGGCCATACTAAAATAAAAAGGTCAAGGTCACATTAAAGGTCATTATAGGGGTTAAAAATACTATTTTTTTCTTCACTCAGGCCAGTTTGTCAAGGTCATTTATCTGGGTCCAGTAGACCTTGTTATACTGAAAAAGCTCTGACAGGTGACACACGTGTTCTGCGGAACACCCATCTAGTTTTATAGTTTTTTTTGTTGTTTTTAATTATCATATTTTTATTTTTTATTTTTTAGCTTTAATGGCCAGCAGAGCTTATGGGATGGCGAGTTTCCATCGTCCGTCGTCTGTCGGGGTCCGTCCATTAACTTTTACCTCGTTAAAACGATAGGGCCTTCATTTTCCATCCGATCTTTAGCCATGTTCTGGTTGAATCATTTTTGACAGAGTTATGGTCCTTTTTACATAAGCTTTAACTTTAGCCAGTAAAGCGTCCACAGGAGGCTTATGTCCCCTTGTTGGATCAGTTTTACATAAAGTTATAAATAAAACACAACAAAACTAGGTCAATTTTAATTACAAAGACCTACCTGTTTCCTTCAAGTTACTTTCAAGGTTTACATTCAGGTATTTAGATTGTCTATTTTTGAATTCACAGACGTAGGATGGAGTCACAAGTCACAGACGTTGGATGGAGTCACAAGTCACAGACATAGGAAGGAGTCACAAGTCAAATACGTAGGATGGAGTCACAAGTCACAGACGTAGGATGGAGTCACAAGTCACAGACGTTGGATGGAGTCACAATTCACAGACGTAGGATGGAGTCACAATTCACAGACGTTGGATGGAGTCACAATTCACAGACGTAGGATGGAGTCACAATTCACAGACGTAGGATGGAGTCACAATTCACAGACGTTGGATGAAGTCACAAGTCACATACGTAGGATGGAGTCACAAGTCGCAGACGTAGGATGGAGTCACAAGTCACAGACGTTGGATGGAGTCACAATTCACAGACGTTGGATGGAGTCACAAGTCACGACGTAGGATGGAGTCACAAGTCACGACGTAGGATGAAGTCACAAGTCGCAGACGTAGGATGGAGTCACATGTCACAGACGTTGGATGGAGTCACAATTCACAGACGTTGGATGGAGTCACAAGTCACGACGTAGGATGGAGTCACAAGTCACAGACGTTGGATGGAGTCACAAGTCACAGACGTAGGATGGAGTCACAAGTCACGACGTAGGATGGAGTCACAAGTCACAGACGTAGGATGGAGTCACAAGTCACAGACGTAGAATAGATTCACAAGTGAAGCTGGGGCTAAAAGGGCTATAATCATGTTGTCCGTAACATTTCTTTAATTGGGAGCTTAGGGTCAATTTTAATTACATAGACCTACATGTTTCCTTTAGTTTACTTTCAATGTTTACATTCAGATAATTAGCTTGTCTATTTTTGAATTCACAGACGTAGGATGGAGTCACACGTCACAGAAATTGAATGGAGTTTTATGTCAGTCATCGGATGGACCTTATGTCACAGTTGTTGCCAAGGATGGAGTCAGAAGTCACAGACGTTGGTTGGAGCCTGTCATCTCAACACTGCAAAAATGGTAAGGACAATATTGATTTAGTATACTCCACTTTCACGAAGTGAAGTGGGGGCTATATTGGAATCACGTTGTCTGTAAGATAGCCTCGTGTTCCATAACACATGTTTGTTCCGTCGCCGCGTGTCTCGTAACACATTTGATGTCCCGTTGCGTCACATCCCTGTTGCGTTACATCCCGTTGCGTCACATCCCGTAACACATTTTTTCCGTTGCGTCGTATCCCGGGAAGTCGCTTTGCGTAACAAGTTTTTATTATACCCCACCTTCCTCAAAGGGAAGTGGGGTCTAGTGGGGCTATAAAGGAATCACGTTATCCGTAACATCGCGTCGCATCCCGTAACGCATTTTTTTCGTGGCGCCACGTACACATTTCTGCCACGTCGCGTTACAGTCGTTCGATTGAGTCAGAAGCCACAGACATTGCGTGATGTCAGATGTCGGACGTTGGATGAAGCCTGTCAGCCCAATACTACACAAATGGTAAGGACAAGATTAATTCATTTTTTATTAACCATTTGTTTTCTTTTTTACATGAGGTCAAAGACGTCGGATGGAGTCAGAAGTCACAGACGCTGGTTGGAGCCTGTCATCTGAACACTGCAAAAATGGTAAGGACAATATTGATTTATTATGCTCCACTTTCACAAAGTGAAGTGGGGTATATATTGTAATCACGTTGTCTGTAACATAGCGTCGTGTCCCATAACAAATGTTTGTTCCATCGCCACGCGTCCCGTAACACATTTTTTTGCCCCGTTGAGTCACATCCCGTTGCGTTACCTCCCGTTGCGTCACATCCCGTAACACTTTTTTTCCGTTGCGTCGTTTCCCGGGACCCGTTTTTGTCAAGTCGCTTTGCGTAACACATTTTTATTATACCCCACTTTTCTCAAAGGGAAGTGGGGTATATATATAATACCACATTTTTGCCAGGTCGCGTTACGGTCGTTGGATGGAGTCTGACGCCACAGACATTGCATGGTGTCTAAAGTCGGACGTTGAATGGAGCCCGACTGTCGGCTACTACTGCAAAAATGGTAAGAACATGATTGATTCATTTTTTATTGACCATTTGTTTTCTTTTTTTACATAAAGTCAAAGACGTGGGATGGAGTCAGAAGTCACATACGTTGGTTGGAGCCTGTCATCTCAACTCTGCAAAAATGGTAAGGACAATATTGATTTATTATGCTCCACTTTCACAAAGTGAAGTGGGGTATATATTGTAATCACTTTGTCTGTAACATAGCGTCGTGTCCTATAACAATTGTTTGTTCCATCGCCACGCGTCTCGTAACACATTTATTTGCCCCGTTGCGTGCGTCACATCCCGTTGCGTTACATCCCGTTGCGTCACATCCCGTAACAATTTTTTCCGTTGCGTCATTTCCCGGGACCCGTTTTTGTCGAGTCGCTTTGCGTAACACATTTTTATTATACCATTTTTTTTTCTTTTTTACATGAAGTCAAAGACGTTGGATGGAGTCAGAAGCCACAAACATTGCGTGATGTCAGAAGACGGACGTTGGATGGAGCCTGTCATCCCACTACTACAAAAATGGTAAGGACAAGATTGATTCATTTTTTATAAACCATTTGTTTTCTTTTTTTACATGAAGTCAAAGACGTTGGATGGAGTCAGAATTCACAGACGTTGGTTGGAGCCTGTCATCTCAACACCGCAAACATGGTAAGGACAATATTGATTTATTATACTCCACTTTCACAAAGTGAAGTGGGGGCTATATTGGAATCACGTTGTCTGTAAGATAGCCTCGTGTTCCATAACAAATGTTTGTTCCGTCGCCGCGCGTCTCGTAACACATTTTCGTCCCGTTGCGTCATAACCCTGTTGCGTTACATCCCGTTGCGTCACATCCCGTAACACTTTTTTCCGTTGCGCCGTATCCCGGGAAGTCGCTTTGCGTAACACGTTTTAACTATACCCAACTTTTCTCAAAGGGAAGTGGGGTCTAGTGGGACTATAAAGGAATCACGTTGTCCGTAACATCGCGTCGCATCGCGTAACACATTTTATTTTCGTCGCGCCACACAACACATTTTGCCACGTCGCGTTACAGTCGTTGGATGGAGTCAGAAGCCACTGCCATTGCGTGATATCAGAAGTCGGACGTTGGATGGAGCCTGTCATCCCACTACTACAAAAATGGTAAGGACAAGATTGATTCATTTTTTTATTAACCATTTGTTTTCTTTTTTTACATGAAGTCAAAGACGTTGAATGGAGTCAGAAGTCACATACGTTGGTTGGAGCCTGTCATCTCAACACTGCAAAAAGGGTAAGGACAATATTGATTTATGATGATACTCCACTTCACAAAGTGAAGTGGGGGCTATATTGGAATCACGTTGTCTGTAAGATAGCCTCATGTTCCATAACAAATGTTTGTTCCTTCGCCGCGCGTCTCGTAACACATTTGTTGTCCCGTTGCGTCACATCCCTGTTGTGTTAAATCCCGTCGCGTCGCATCCCGTACACATTTTTTTCGTTGCGCCACGTAACACATTTTTGCCACGTCGCGTTACAGTCGTTGGATGGAGTCGGAAGCCACAGACATTGCGTGTTGTCAAGAGTCGGACGTTGGATGGAGCCTGTGATCCCACTACTGCAAAAATGGTAAGGACAAGATTGATTCATTTTTTATTAACCATTTGTTTTCTTTTTTACATGAAGTCAAAGACGTTGGATGGAGTCAGAAGTCACAGACGTTGGTTGGAGCCTGTCATCTCAACACTGCAAAAATGGTAAGGACAATATTGATTTATGATGATACTCCATTTCACAAAGTGAAGTGGGGGCTATATTGGAATCACGTTGTCTGTAAGATAGCCTCGTGTTCCATGACAAATGTTTGTTCCGTCGCCGCGCGTCTCGTAACACATTTGTTGTCCCGTTGCGTCACATCCCTGTTGCGTTACATCCCGTCGCGTCGCATCCCTTACACATTTTTTTCGTTGCGACACGTAACACATTTTTGCCACGTCGCGTTACAGTCGTTGGATGGAGTCAGAAGCCACAGACATTGCGTGTTGTCAGAAGTCGGACGTTGGATGGAGCCTGTCATCCCACTGCTGCAAAAATGGTAAGGACAAGATTGATTCATTTTTTATTAACCATTTGTTTTCTTTTCGACATGAAGTCAAAGACGTTGGATGGAGTCAGAAGTCATAGACGTTGGTTGGAGCCTGTCATCTGAACACTGCAAAAATGGTAAAGACAATATTGATTTATGATGATACTCCACTTCACAAAGTGAAGTGGGGGCTAAATTGGAATCACGTTGTCTGTAAGATAGCCTCGTGTTCCATAACAAATGTTTGTTCCGTCGCCGCGCGTCTCGTAACACATTTGTTGTCCCGTTGCGTCTCATCCCTGTTGCGTTAAATCCCGTCGCGTCGCATCCCGTACACCTTTTTTTCGTTGCGCCACGTAACACATTTTTGCCACGTCGCGTTACCGTCGTTGAATGGAGTCAGAAGCCACAGACATTGCGTGTTGTCAGAAGTCGGACGTTGGATGGAGCCTGTCATTACACTACTGCAAAAATGGTAAGGACAAGATTGATTCATTTTTTATTAACTATTTGTTTTCTTTTTTTACATGAAGCCAAAGACGTTGAATGGAGCCAGAAGTCACAGACGTTGGTTGGAGCCTGTCATCTGAACACTGCAAAAATGGTAAGGAAAATATTGATTTATGATACTCCACTTTCACAAAGTGAAGTGGGGGCTATATTGGAATCACGTTGTCTGTAAGATAGCCTCGTGTTCAATAACAAATGTTTGTTCCGTCGCCGCGCGTCTCGTACCACATTTGTTGTCCCGTTGCGTCACATACCTGTTGCGTTAAATCCCGTCGCGTCGCATCCCGTTCACATTTTTTTCATTGCGCCACGTAACACATTTTTGCCACGTCGCGTTACAGTCGTTGAATGGAGTCAGAAGCCACAGACATTGCGTGTTGTCAGAAGTCGGACGTTGGATGGAGCCTATCATCCCACTACTGCAAAAATGGTAAGGACAAGATTGATTCATTTTTTATTAACTATTTGTTTTCTTTTTTTTACATGAAGTCAAAGACGTTGAATGGAGTCAGAAGTCACAGACGTTGGTTGAAGCCTGTCATCTCAACACTGCAAAAATGGTAACGGCAATATTGATTTATGATGATACTCCACTTCACAAAGTAAAGTGGGGGCTATATTGGAATCACGTTGTCTGTAATATAGCATCGTGTTCCATAACAAATGTTTGTTCCTTCGCCGCGCGTCTCGTAACACATTTGTTGTCCCGTTGCGTCACATCCCTGTTGTGTTAAATCCCGTCGCGTCACATCCCTGTTGTGTTAAATCCCGTCGCGTCGCATCCCGTACACATTTTTTTCGTTGCGCCACGTAACACATTTTTGCCACGTCGCGTTACAGTCGTTGTATGGAGTCGGAAGCCACAGACATTGCGTGTTGTCAGAAGTCGGACGTTGGATGGAGCCTGTCATCCCACTACTGCAAAAATGGTAAGGATAAGATTGATTCATTTTTTATTAACCATTTGTTTTCTTTTCTACATGAAGTCAAAGACGTTGGATGGAGTCAGAAGTCACAGACATTGGTTGGAGCCTGTCATCTCAACACTGCAAAAATGGTAAGGGCAATATTGATTTATTATACTCCATTTCACAAAGTGAAGTGGGGGCTATATTGGAATCACGTTGTCTGTAAGATAGCCTCGTGTCCCATAACAAATGTTTGTTCCTTCGCCGCGCGTCTCGTAACACATTTGTTGTCCCGTTGCGTCACATCCCTGTTGCGTTACATCCCGTTGCGTCACATCCCGTAACACTTTTATCCGTTGCGTCGTATCCCGGGAAGTCGCTTTGCGTAACACGTTTTTAGTATACCCCACTTTTCTTAAAGGGAAGTGGGGTCTAGTGGGGCTATAAAGGAATCACGTTGTCCGTAACATCGCGTCGCATCGCGTAACACATTTTTGTTTCGTCGTGCCCCGTAACACATTTTTGCCACGTCGAGTTACAGTCGTTGGATGGAGTCAGAAGCCGCAGACATTGCGTGATGTCAGAAGTCGGACGTTGGATTGAGCCTGTCATCCCACTACTGCAAAAATGGTCAGGACACGATTGATTCATTTGTTATAAACCATTTGTTTTCTTTTTTACATGAAGTCAAAGACGTTGGATGGAGTCAGAAGTCACAGCAGACATCTGTCCATTGCCAACCTGTCTTCCAGATTCTACATCCGTCCATTGCAATACATAGTTGCATGTAATACAAAGTTAACATACGTCTTCACCAGCATGACCCTTCTAAACCTGTCTTCATTGTAATACGTATTTCCATGTCTTTCAGATTCTACGTACGTTTTCAACAGCATGTCTTCCAGATTCTACATCTGTCAATTGAAATACCTATTCGTCCGTCTTCCAGAATCTACATCTCCAGTCCGTCTACCGGATTTTGTCATCTCTGGGAGCTCCATTTGTAAGTGAGAAAGTGTCAATTCTTGCGTATGGCGGAAGGTATACATTACCGGTTATACCAAGGAAAATGTGGGTGGTCTGCTTCCACCACTGAAAATTCGACTATCATATATAGCCTAATATGTGCTGAACATTAAGTAAAACTCCATTCAATCAACCAGATTCTACATCTGTCCATTGAAATACATATTCTCCCGTCTTCCAGATTCTACATCCATCTTCACTGTAATACATATCCAGTCCGTCTTCTGTGAGAATGTGTCAATTCTTACAATGGAGGGAGGTATACAGTAATACTGGTTCTACCCAGGAAAATGTAGGTTGTCTGCATCCACCGCTAAAAAACGACTGTCATATATAGCCTAAAATGTGCTGAAAATGACGTAATACACCATTCAGCCAACAAACCGGCATGTCTCCAACCCGTCTTCCAGATTCTACATCCATCTTCGCTGTAATACATCTCCAACCCGTCTTCCAGATTCTACATCCATCTTCGCTGTAATACATCTCCAACCCGTCTTCCAGATTCTACATCCAGCTAAGCAGAGCTCTAGATAAGCTGCGTATATGCATAATTTATGCTTTCGCAAATAAATGAACTAGACGCAAAAGATTTTGAAGAAAAACAAAAACATTTCATTGCGTATCGAAACATAAATATACAGTGTTTAAAATCGTGCCGATCTACATCTTCCGAATTCATGGTTAGTTCCATTTTTGACAATTTACTTGGAACTGTACAGTTAACAAGCATATATAAACAAATGAACCCAAATAGCAAAATCCGTATCTAGAGCTCTTGCTAAGGGTGTCCGGGTAGCACACTCTTTCCATCAATGCAACCCGGGTTAGTTGCCCTGTCTCGGCGTTGTTATTGAGAGTCGCCCGCTCGTCGGACACGTGGGTTTTCTCCGGGTACTCCGGTTTCCTCCCACAGCATGACAGTGCGCTGTCATGTCATCCGAGCTGTCCTCAAGAAGCCGGAAGGTTGGTAAATGGTTGTAATATAAAACGTAATTATGCTTTATATAACAACAAGTCCTAGTCACACCTCCTCGTGGTACCAACTGGTAACTATGGATTCTCTAATCAGAAAATCTATAGGCTAAGGTGACGGGTCGTAATTCAAATATACACACTAATTATATTCCATTTTTCCAAATATATATATACTGAAGCGCAAAAGAAACGCAACTCGGGAATTTCCGCTATATATTGTATATACTGCACACTTAATTCCACATAATATTCCAAAGAAATCCCAATATGTTTTGTTAACAAAATATTGCAGTTAATTAGAGAAAGGACACAACTGTGATGTTGTAGATGGTTTAATCACACTACACCTTGTAACAAGAAATTCATAAATGTTGAAAAACTTGAGTCAGTTCAGTACTGTATTTAACGTAAAAAGTTTGCAAAACTTTGCATCCTAAGTTTGCTCTTATGCTTGAGCCAAACGCGTACTCTGTCAATAATGAAACTTTGAAGGAATACTATTATCTTTGTTATGTGTTGTTTTAGTATTTTTTTCCGAAAGGAAAGGTCTTACGTAGCCATGTAGCATTCGATAAACATCAGCAAATTGTACATACACTATTTAGCGGAAATTCCCGAGTTGCGTTTCTTTTGCGTTTCAGTATATGTGTTAAAAAAATGCACCTTAATATGTTACCCTGTTAACTGAATTTAAAAACTCTCACAACTATATTTTAATTTTGCTCAAATGGTTTATTTTTGAGGAATGTATGGTACGTACCACAGGAAGTTGCATCTGTTGATTACTACCGTCTATTATTATAATTCTCATAGACAATTATAATAATATACTCAGTTGCAAAAGAAAGTGGACACTGAATTTTGTTTAGATTTAATTGTATAAAGTGTTTTTAGAATTAAATTGACCAATTCCAAAATGAATATGCCATGTTTGGTACCAAAGTATTTATCATTCCTTTGCCAATATCATGTTGTCATTTGTTTTTCAATAAGGGACTGTCGTTTGATAAAGAGGATACGGTGTAAAGTAACATTTTCAAAGACTCTGCTTCTAAAGCTTTCCTTGCCGTGATTCGAATCACACAGGGAACTTGATTTGTCAAGTGAGAAAGTGTCAGCTCTTATGGATTGTGGAGAAACACCGTTTAAAAAAACTGCACCAAAAGCATGTGTTGTCCTAAATACAATACAGCACATGGCCATTGTTTGTGGGAACTTGACCCATGAACTAGAGGGCGAAGCTAGAAAATGTATGTCAGAATTATCCTTTAGGTACCCTTTGACTGTCATTCATGCTAACTCGCTTGTAACATAGCCTGCAAGATGAACGGCCCGGTACGAGCCCGTATCAGTCATTAATCAGGCAACCTTAGTACAAAAGGACCTGAGGGTTCGAGTTAGAAGGAAACAAAAACAAGATTGCCATGTGTCCTTTAAAGTGTACGGTGCTAGAGAGCAATAATTAAGCAAACTGTAGTATATTTAAACAATTCAAGGGCCATAACTCTGGTTTTACTCATCTGATATATCTAGTTTTCGAACTTGTCATACCTTTTAATAAGATAAGCATCCTGCCAAAGACTGTTCAATATCAGATGAATAATTAAGGAGCTAGAGTGTTCACAAGGCACAATAAAGCATTTTTCAATCAATTAAAGGCAGTATATACAGGCGCTTTTGTAAAATTATGCCGTAACGTTATCGCATTTTAAGCGCTCAATTGACAAGTTTTTTTTATATATATTGAACAAAAAATGTTTAGCACCGCTTTATTAAACATATGAACATTGATATAATTGTTTGAAGATATTAGAAATACTAGTTTAGGATGTGATTTTCAAAATAATTCAGAATTATCTCCCATGTATTAAAAACAATTTATTTCAGTATACAGCCGTATTGCTTTGAAAAAATTTAATATTAGACATTGACAAGAATTATCCATTCTGTCATTGTTTAAAAACCGCTGAAATGTGTTCAACGAAATTTTAAAATTACCTCCCTTTTCATTGAAATGAGAAATATTTTCGATTACCTATAACATTTTCCCATCATATTTGATTTTTTTTTATCATCGACTTTGTTTACAAATGACTTTGTAGCATTATTATTGGTCAAAACCACTGAACCCGAACATAAACCGCTTTGTATCTCGTCTATGAAAATGACATGTATTTTATGTGCTAAATTTATTTTGCTCAGTGTATGATGTCAATTATGTCAAGTACTGTTTAAGAAACATTCAAACATTCATAAAATACTGACATCCAAAAGAAACGAACCACCATTTTAAATGTACAAATGTACAAAATGTACGCACACAGCTTCCATAAGCATAACCTAATCTATGTTCGAAGCTGTTCCCTGTAAACATTGCCAACAGAGAATAAACACTCATTTCTACTGTTTGAAATGTCCCAACAAATAAACATAACTATAAACAAAAAGAAATGATAATTATAAAATTGGTACGTTTCTTTCGGCATTCAGTGTAATACAAAATAAAGCATCTCTTTAAAGGGACTACAAGCGATGTGGAAGAATTGTGAGTGTCAATCCAAATAAAACCACCATAATATGTTTCAGTTTCATATGTTATATCCACATTCAATGAACTAAGTGTTGATGAAATTATGGTGCCATATTTCTGCCACTAAATACCTAGATAATTATCACGATTATTTCGATATAGTAGCATGAATTTTTCGAGATAATAATGAATTTTCACGAAAATCTTATACAATTTGTTAGATAAAATTACCTAAATAGCATTAATTTATAATGTTAAATGACACGATAATGCCCACTTCTGCCACCATGATAGTTTCTTAATACCCGTATCCGGTTGGGGGTAAAAGCCGTACCTTACAGTTCCGTACCATAACGAAAACGATCGGAAATGGCAAGTACTCTGGCATGGAGACTATATTGGCTAATATTGTCTATGGAAGTGATCACTTATGATAAATATTCCTAAGCCTTTACTTGTATTCTTAAAAGTCGCAAGTCTGTCTGTCTCTGTCCATGTATAACTGTTGTGGAACCTACGGTATTCTGTACACTATGCCAGGTACAGGTTTTTATTGTTTTATTTAATATTTTGTATATATTATATACTATATTTTATAATAATTGATATAAATTTGATCACCTTGATATTTTTACATCGTATGAAAAGTAGGCCCAAATATAAATAGAAATCATTTTGGTTTTTATAGCGAAATACGGTACGGTACGGCTTTTACCCCCGACCAGGTTATTTATAAACAGTCTATTTTTAGATATCTAAACTGCCGAATTTTCGCGATAGCTATTCAGAATTATTAAGAAAACAAAATTTCAAATGTTTAAGACACTTTTAATCGCGTTAACATTTGTGCTAATGGGATGACAAAAGTGGGCAGTATCGCAGCAAGTTTTGTTAGATCGTGAAAAATACACGATAAATTATCGAGCTATCTCGTGGCAGAAATATGCCACCATATGAAATAGCTCGATCAAGAATGTGATCAACTAGCTACAATTTGTAGCATTATACACCATATCGAGGGGTCAGCGCAAAACTATTGTAACTACCTATGAATAAAGAAGGAGATACAATAGTTTTGAACTGAGCTCTCGATATCTGAATTACTATTTATGATTCAGCTCAGTCGATGTACAGACCAAACATGTTGTGGTGTACCAAAAATGTTGTGATGTACAGACCAAACACGTTGTGATGTACAGACCAAACATGTTGTGATGTACATACCAAACATGTTGTGATGTATGTACAGACAAAACATGTTGTGATGTACAGACCAAACATGGTTTTGCCCTGAACTCTCGATATCTGAATTACTATTTATGATTAAGCAACACAAATCAGCTCAGTCGACGTGATGTACAGATCAAACTTGTCGTGGTGTACAGACCAAACATGTTGTGATGTACAGACCAAACATGTTGTGATGTACAGACCAAACATGTTCATAAATGCGAGGTAATATGCAGCAGACTTTAATGCACATGCACATGAAACTGAAGCACATTGAGGGGTTTAATTTGTATTTGGAATAACACCAATACTCGCCTCCAAATCGCATCCAGTCCCTTTAAATAAAACATCTTGTCTTGTTAGGTACAGGCTGATAAATTTATCACGCAATTAAAAAAATGACACCTACGTTCCTATGCAAAAAATGGACCCGACCATGGCGGTAATTTAAGTGATCGACAAATCTACAAAACGATACTATTAATTTAATTTCATATCAATATATTTACTTATAGACATACAGAATAGTATATTTAACATATATAACGACTACATATGTGTGTCGCCACATAGCATGGCAGACACTTTAAGGGATCATTTTTTACGTTGTCCGTCCGTCTTCGTCCGTCCATCATCGTCCTGCATTGTCAAACCTGCAACCTAACCTTGGCCATAACTTGAACAGTTTTAGATCTATGTTCATGAAACTTCACCTACATCTTCAACTTACCTCAAGCAGGAACGTCTAGTAAACGTTCCTACCTCAAGGAATGTCGTTACACATCGCCAATAACACCGACTAATTTCGGCAGAGGTATATGCCCTATGCCCCTTTTCATAACACTTTAGCCTGCAACCTAACCAAGCTCAACTGGCCATAACTTCAAAACTTTATAAAACTCACGACGTTTCGCTAGTTTTTCTGCATGACTTGCATTTGTTCAATCATTAATATTAATTATAAGAATAGTATTAAGCAATTTTTTTTGCATTTTATTATTTTTTAATATTATTGCTTGAAGGGAATATTTAACACAACAGGTTCCGTGGTGTAGTGGTTATCACGTCTGCTTAACACGCAGAAGGTTCAATCCTCGGCGGAACCTGTGATTCCCTTTTCTTAAAATATGACATTCTAACCTGAAATATAACCTGAAATAGCTTTTGTTGTTTTCATCAGGCAGAACAGTTTTCGTGTTTTTATGGGTTTGGACAATGTAACTGGTAGGTCCTCAATGAAGCATATGCACAGTATTGTACTGTCGTTACAGGGAGTATTTTTATAAATTAATTATGTGAGCGTATATCGTACATAGGTGTTATGTTGAAAGTGCCAGAGCCTCCTAAGTTATCCCCCACCTTCAAACACACCACCAAATTGTTTTATTAATGGCTGCTATAAATGGAGACAATCACAAACCCAAACTGGTTCTGATATGTGTAGTTTTAGACGTTTAGTTTACGTGGTTACCATGGTTACATTATGTAGACTATGCAATATACCTGGCGCTATAGCGCCTTTTCGAGTAATGGCCAAAGAGTGCTGATAACTAGCCTTAAGTATAAACAGTCAGCTTTATCGAGTGTCAATCCTGGCATCTATGTCCTTACCGTGATCTTATATGTATATCACTTAGTTGGCGCAGTTGAATTAAGGTTAAAATCAAAACAAATCACAGAACCGTCTTTAATGTCTCTGGTTTGAGTAATGTACAATTGCCCCCCCTCCGCCTCGTGGATACTTGACATTAAGTTGGCGCTCGTGATCTTGTATTTCGAATATATTTGTTAGTTCTGACTTGAGAGAGTTGATTTAAATCATGACAGTGCAGAACGTATCGATCACTTTAATTTTTCACTTCGGAAATAATGTTTTACGTCCTTTTAGCACATGTTAGACCATATATGACGGTCGACATTTTTTTTAAATATTTAATTTTGTGGTAGAGACGAACCTGCACTGTATACCTAAGAATCGACACTCAGCATTAGTGCAATACTAGTTCCATCGTTTTGCAGTTAAAGTTAAAAGTGAAAGATAAACCCGATAGAGGTTCCTTTTAAAATTACCTTCCGTAAAGGGAAAATACTCTAGATAACTTATATACTTCGTAACTATTCAAAATGTACACGTTTTATAATTATCTTCAACACAATATATGTCATGATTTTTAATTATTAATGACTGTGGAAATTTTACTTTACTGGAGACAACGATTATGCAATTCAAATGATGTTTTCATTTAAAAAGATTGCTTCATTGAAAAACAGAAAATGGAAATCAGCTAATTGAATACAACTGTGTGAGCGGAGTAGGGGTGTTGGGGTCGGGGCGGATGGTGGGTGGCGGTGGTAGAAACTAACATAAGAAGAATATTTTGTAGTAGTTTTGGTTTGTTTAGATGCGTAAACATGCGCTTTACACCTCAAGATGTCCGTTGTCCCGTAAATATACTCAACAAAACGTATAACGCGACAACGTCCGATTGACCTTCAATTTTCTAGTTGCGCGCAGAACGAGAATATTCTCGCGCACCGGAACCTGCGCGTCCATAAAATCCAATTGTTCGTCATAACTCTGCACATTTATAGGTTATTAGATTTGTATTGGAATATATGCACGAGTTCTTCCGCGTAACAATATTGCGCGACTTTGGGAGCGCTATATGTATATGCCGAAGAACGAATGCATATATCCCAATACAAATCTAATAACATTTTTATTGCATAAGGCAGTGCTCCAGATAAGACGAGGATCGCGTAATTACGCATATTGTTTCATCAAAAACGCATTACAATAAAATAAATGCGAACAAAAACGTATTGAGAACCAAATATCCGCGTACACACTTCAATAGAAAAATCGAGGCACAAAATCATACTCAATACTTATTGAAGTTTGAGGTATTGAATGACATTCAAGTACCTCCAGCAATTACTAGTCGATGCTTGCAAGAAAATAAAAAGAAATCGGCTGTTTGACACGATTACTATACTCGTACAGTATACTCAACAAAACTGATAACGCAATACGTCCGATTTTCATTGCAAAATTGCGGTATTGTTGATTGATAAAATTGAAGTCATCTAACATTCTGAAAGCAACAAATAAGGTTTCCATTTTACATATTATGTAACCCAGCATTTTAATTCCATACATCTACATAATGATGGTGTGACAATAAATATTTAATTTGCTCAAAAAAATAAATTTCATTGGATTTACCGAATATATTGATTTTGTGGGATGTGCTCGCCGAACGTAGTTCTGTATTAAAGAGTGGTAATCTTTTTTTTTTCTAAAGAGGCACTACCTATATCTACGCGATGTTTAATGTAAAATATTAAATACTCAATATTACTGCATTTATATGTATACAAAGCTATTTTATGAGTATTCTAAGAAGAAACATGGTTCGTATAAAATGCTGCCCAGCCATTTATTCCTGCCGGAAGACTACGAGTTTTTACGATTTTCTCGGACATGCGCAATGCGATTACAAACTATTCGGCGCAGTTCCGATAGCAAACGAATCGATCGGAACTCTTCGCTAATCAGACGAGGTAGTTCCGATTGTAAACGAATAAGATCGGAAAATCTCCGCAATCGGCTTGTCTAAAACAATTACGAATACAATTTCAAAAATCCGATCTTTTCCATCCTGTTTTTCCCCAGCAAAACGCATATTCCATTGGGTGAAATTATTGTCATTTACCTTTTTCATAGTCCTCTTTATAATTAAGTAAAGTTTATATCAATTGGTGGACAAAAAGATATAGGTAGAGCCTCTTTAAAATCTTTTTTTAGTGCAGTTTCCTGTTATCTTTTTGGCTTTAACTGTATTCCGGACATGGTGTTGATATTTGAAAATGCAGATTTTTGACAGTTTTTTTATACAAATTTCAGAAGTGAAAGTAGTCCATTAACTTTTGCCTTGTGAACACTCTAGGGCCTTCATTATTAATCAGATCATCTGTACGAAACTTTTACAGTGTCTTTATATCAATGAAAGCTCGGAAAAGTTCAAAAACCAGCCAGATCGGATTAGTTTCACTGGAGTTATGGCCCTTGTTTTGCTGAAAAATGCCACATTAAGCCTTGTGAACCCTCTAGCACCTTCATTTATTATTTGATCTTTATCAAATTTGCACAGATTGTTAATATCAATGAAAGCTCGGACAAGTCCGTAAACCAGATAAATCGGATGAGTAACACCGGAGTTAAGGCCCTTGTTTTTTTTCTGGAAAATGCCGTTGTTTGCATTGTGAACACTCTAGCACCTTCATTTATTATTTGATCTTTACCAAACTTGCACAGATTGTTAATACCAATGAAAGCTTGGATGAGTTCTGCAACCAGCTAAATTGGGTCATTAAAACCAGAGTTATGGCCCTTGTTTGCTAATAAATGCCATATTAAGTCTTGTGAACACTCTAGCACCTTCATTTATTATTTAATCTTTATCAAACTTGCACAGATTGTTAATATCAATGAAAGCTCAGACAAGTTTGAAAACCAGCAAAATCGGATGAGTAACACCGGAGTTAAGGCCCTTGTTTTTTCTGGAAAATGCTGTTTTTTGCCTTGTGAACACTCTAGCCCCTTAATTTATTATTTGATCTTTATCAAACTTGCACAGATTGTTAATACCAATAAAAGCTTGGATAAGTTCTGAAACCAGCTAAATTGGGTCAGTAATACCAGAGTTATGGCCCTTGTTTTGATGAAAAAAGCCATATTAAGCCTTGTGAACACTCTAGCACCTTCATTTATTATTTGATCTTTATCAAACTTGCATAGCTTGTTTATATCAATGAAAGCTCGGATAAGTTCGAAAACTAGTCAAATCGGATGAATTACACCGGAGTTATGGCCCTTGTTTTTTTCTGAAAAATGCCGGGTTTTGCCTCGTGAACACTGTAGCACCTTTGTTTATTATTTGGTCTATACCAAACTTGCACAGATAGTTAATATTGATAAAAGCTCGGACAAATTAGTTAAAAATACTTTAATTTGCCTCTTAAGACGATAGTGTCTTCATTTTTCATCCGATGTTTATTAAACTTTAACAGATTGTTTATATCAATGAAAGCTTGGACTAGTTTGAAAAGCACCTATATCGGAGCAGGAACACCAGAGTTATGTGCCATGAATTATTGAAAAATGCCATTTTCAGCCTTGTGAACACACTAGCGCCTTCATTTTGTATTCGATCTTTCCCAATCTTGGCCAGATTGTTGATATCAATGAAAGCTCAGACGAGTATGAAAATCAGCCAGGTCGAACGAGTTAAACCGGAGTTATGGCCTTTTTTCAATTTTTGATAATGTACACTGGAAACCCCAAGGGCCGTGGGTTCAAATATCACTGGAGGCTTTTTTCTTCTTCTTTTTTCCCATAAGAAACCTTGGTTCATGGGTTGAAAGTTCTTTGTGTTTTTTCATCATTTTTTTTTATTATTACTATTTTTTTTTTTTTAGATGTTTTTTCTTCTCATAAGAATCCTTCGTTCATTTTTCTTTAACTGGGAGCTTAGGATCCCTTGTTGGATCAGTTTTACGTGGAGTCATAGGGAAGAACTTCAAAAATCTTCTTCTCTGAAACTACAATAGAGGTTTAATATTTTTTATATATTATCAGCCAATTGAGTTCAAAGGTGACCCTGGTGTCAAATTTTGCCCCGCCCAGGGGTCACCGATTTACATAAGAATTATATAGGGAAAAACTTCAAAAATCTTCTTCTATAAAAGCCAAAGGTTTAAAATTTAGTATTTACCATCAGCTTATTGTCCTCTACCAAGTTTGCTCAAATGGTAACCCTGGGTCAAATTTGGCCTTGCCCCAGGGGTCACTGTTTTACATCGACTGATATAGGGGAAAACTAAAAATATTTACACTCAGCGTATGGTCCTTTACCAAGTTTGTTCAAATGGTGACCCTGAAACCTTAACAAATAGAATAAAAAATCAGATAACAAGTCAGATCAGATCTGGAGTGTACTGATTAGCACCGACTTCTCAACGTCGTTATAAAACCTTATTTCTTATCTAATAATGATTGCATTATTTACAGCATAAAATATGATGAAATTAACTTTAAAAAAAAAAGAACGCTTACCAGCTTACTACAAGTAAAATAAATAATAATAGTAACACATAATTAAGGATATAAAACAGAGTTTCGCTTTTTGAGAATATTACAACAGGTTTTGTCACTCACGCGTATCATATCTTTATTGGAAAATAAAATAAAATTTTGTCTGTTTCGTTTACATCTATAAAATTTGGATATACAGACACTGCTTTATCAAATAAGAGTTTTCTAATATCACCATACATAGCACATTCTAAAACAGCATGCATCTCGTCCTCAACCTTGTGAATACAAAATGGACAAAAACGCTCATTTTCTGCAATAGTTTCATATCTACCTGTTTCGATTATCAACGGTGCCTCACAACACCTAAACTTTGCAAATGCAGCTCTGTGCTGTAAAGGTAATATAAATTTGCAATATGATTCAACTTCATACTCTGATTTAAATAGCTTGTATGTTCTTAACTTGTTTCTACCTACTCCACTTACTCCTGTTACTCTGTTTATACTATTCTTCCAATCTATTACATATAAATCCATTAGAGCCGTTGTAACATCTTCAATACATTTTAACTTTGGAAAGGAACAATTTATATTCGTGTATGCATCTAAGCCAATTCTTTTAAACTTATAAACAACAGAGTGGAACCAATTTTTACAATTTCGGTTAGCTTTATAATAAGCCCAAACAAAAATACATTTATTTATCCTTGTATTGTTAAGATTTACATTACGACTCCAATGGTTACACACATTTTTCCATTGTCTAATACAAGGAGGTATCCAACCCATATCACCTGATAACGCGGCCACTGGAGTGTATTTGCCTACTCCTAAGTAAAACCTCATGGCTCTATGTTGTATAGCATTTATACAAGAGAATGATTTATTTAACGACATAGTTTTACTAACGGCAATTTCCCGTCAGGAAGTTCTTAAAGTATTTATATTCATATACTATACTATTTCCGCCAAATATGGAACTACTGTTTATATTGAAATTGTTAGTATTCAAATTGGTAGGAACTATGCACATCTTGTCGCAGCCTGCTATGACATATACACTGGTGGATTCATTTTCACTTCGTATCTATGCTTATCTCTTTGTTCGATGACCCGACAGAGTGTGGACCCCCAAATTACGTCTACCTGAATAAACGTTTAACGTTTATCTTCAAGCTTGTAGTGTCGTGTCCTTAACGATTTATTCTCTTATTGGTCTGGCTTCTGCCAACTAATGGATTAATTGCATTGTGGCGGCATATGCCTTTTATATTCATATATACATGGAGGATATTTGTTGTTTTGGAGTGAATAACAGATTTTATTTCATCGGGAAGGGAGAAAACCTTTATAATTTCACTCGGCAAATGGGACAGCGTAAACGTTTAGCCACGCCTTCCAAATCTTTTATGGTATACTCACGTCACACGTCACTTTTTTCTTTCTTGAAACGTCATAGTTTTAACTGCGCGTGAAGCAATTAAAATGTGATTCATGGTCAAATGGATGTTTCTAGTTGTGTATGTGTTATACAAATACTTACATCAGAAATGTAAATATAAATGAATGAAACGATGTCAGCGTCATCATGAACAAAATAATAAATTGAGTAAACACACAGAATAATAGTCATCAATATTTTGTGAGTGTATTTTAATGTGGTTTGTTGTTTAACCCTAGTTAACAAATTAATATAAATTACTTGGTAAATAAAATTAAATTGTGAATGCTTGGTCTTTATGAATATTTTAACCCTTGGGTAAATGTTAATATTAAAAGCATTAATATGTCTTGAAACCATTGAATTTAAATCTGTCCTTCAAAGCCTGCAAATGGCAAAACATTATCTGTGACCAGTGTACACAAGAACAGCTTTTGATTAGTAATACATGATTGTCATGGTTATTAAGTTTATTTACTATGGAATGTTTTATTTATTGAATGAAATAACAGTTAATGCATGGAACATTCAATACACACCTTGTTCCAAGGTCCTGTTTCAGGCATCCAAAGTTAGAGAAAAAAAAAAGATAAAAATAAATCCCTACCCTACCTAATTTTTTTGAAGATGTTACAGGGGAAACAAACACTTTTTTAGGCCTGATTCGTAGCATCATTGGCCGAAATGTTACGAATGATCCGTTTTGAATCTGCACGAATCCATCCCGAGAGCAGGATTCGCAGTTTCACAACTTGTTCAGGATTAATCAAAACTGTTGTAAACAAACAGTATGGATTTTGAATCCAGTTCCGGTTTCATTGTAATCAAACACGAACGCAATTTCATCATAGTTCACCATGCTCTCAGTACCTTTGGTACTTTGATATCTTTTGCGGATGACTATTGGGGAATTTATACTTTTCTTGATAAATAGACAATTAATAATGCCAGGGAGTAAGTATATTTACTCCCTGATAATGCAGAGCTTACTCAATCCAGTAATTGTTTAAATAATATAAATAAAAAAAGTAAAAATATATTTTTCCTGTCAGAAACTGTTTTACTTTTTCTAATACCATAGACCTTATATCCATGCTAATACTTATAGACCATGAGCCATACACTTTTTTGTTACCATCTCAAGGGACAAATTCTTACTAGTACCATGTTATTGAGTACCTTGTAGAGAAACAAAAAATCCATGATAGCAGTGTGAACAGGGTAGCTGATTCCTGTTATTAGAGTTATCTCCCCCTTTTAAGCAAAACTCTTGTTTCTTTAAAAAAATCGATTTCGCTGAAACTAGAAGAGCTACAGGTCTAATACTTTGCATGTATTATACATTTAGGGTCCTCTACCAAGTATTTATAAAATGGTGACCCCAGGATCAAATATGGCTCAGCCCCGGGGGTAACATTTTTTCATACAGTTATATTGGAAATCTTTAAAAATAAATATTTTTCTCTAAAACTGTAAGAGCTAGAGTTCCCATATTACGCATGAAGCATAAGCTTATGGTCCACTAGCAAGTATGTTAAAATGTTGACCCTGGGTCATATCTGGCTCCGCCCCAGGGGTAATATATTTACATAGAGTCATATAGAAACATCTTTAAAATCTCTTCTTTACAAAACAACAAGAGCCAGAGGTCTACTGTTTTGCATATTGTACAAGCTTATGGTTCTCTACCACTTTTTTGTTCAAATCGTGACTCTGTGTCCAACTATGACCCGGTTCTGGGGTTATTGAATTGAATTGGATTTTAAGGCGCACCAACATATGAAAGGTTATATGGCATCCTCCATGTACATCGAGATAACATATGGAGAATGGGCCTAGGACCTTCTCACCCTGAACTGCAGAGTTGCTGCAAATTCTATTGTAGACACTCCTTTTACGCAGGAGCCACGTTTATTGTTTTTCTGCCACTGCTCTTAGTGATGTGAGCGAGATGGCACCTGAAACAATGCAGGGGTCATGATGAAGACCTTTAATGAGCATGAACAAAAAATGCCAAAATGAATATATCGGGGGGAGGGGGGGGGGGGGCGGGGGGGGGGGGTTCCTACCCCTCTGCATGCGACGGTGTGTTTGCAGTGGTTGTATTCTACCCCGACAACCACACGGGGTGTGTGTGGGTGGGGGGGGGGTTCTGGGGTTAAAGTTTTACAAAGAGTTATATAGGAAAGTCCATAAACTATTCTTTTTCTGATACTACAAGAGCTAAAGGTCTAATACGATGCATGTAGCATAAGAGTATCAATCTCTACCAATTTATTTTGTTCAAATGGTGATATTTTGGTCAAATTTCGCCCGGTCCCGGGGGTCACATATTTACATAGAGTTATGTAGGAACGTCTATAAACATCTTCTCTGAAACTACAAGAGCTAGAGGTGTAATAAGCTACATGTAGCTTAAGATTATTGTCCTGTACCAAGTAATTTAAATGGTGTCCCTTGAATCAAGCCTGGAATCAAATTTGACCCTGTCCCGGGGGTCACACTATAACATTGAATTATATAGGAAAACATATTCAAACAGCTTCTCTGATACTTTAGAAGCTAAATAATAGTTCGCATGTACCATAAGCTTATGATCCTCTACCTAGTTTGTTCAAATGGCGACAATGGGGTCAAATATGGCCACCACAGGGGTCACAGTTTTGCAGATTTATATAAAGAAATTGTTGTTGTTTCTTAAAAAATGAGAGCACTTTGAGACAAGGCGAGTGTGCCTCTTGTTTATGGCTTAAAGTTGTACACTTTTCATAAAATCACTTCAAAAGTTTTATTGAATAAATCCACGAACTAAAAATCACAAAGTAGACCTCTGCATTTTCGACAAATTGCAAAAAAAGAAGAAAGAAAAAGAAAAGGCATTTTACGGTTTAACTGTTGATTTTTAGGTGTTTGTTATACAAATTTTAAAATAACCAGCCAAATTACGACAAAATTACACTACAAAAACAGTTTATCAAAACTCTATCCAGGTGTTCATCTCATATAATAATGGATATGTGTCGCTTAAAAGTATATGTTTATTCATGGGTTTTTGTAATATCGGTAATTAAATAATTGTAAAATGAATTATTATCCATTTTTTTTTGTCTGGCTGGTTAAAGCTTTTTATATTGTATCTATAGAGTTTTGATTTCTCAAACGATGTAAGTTATGTATATACCGCGTGGTCAGTAGGTTTAGAAACGATGTACATAGGTTGTAAAATGTGGCTGTTGTTGGCGGGATAGCTACTTTAACTTTAACTGCAGTAGCACCTGTATGTCGGATATAGCTTTTATAGTATACATCCGTAAACTAACCGTGATCACTAAATGTAATCTATCTCGATGCACTGGGTACCGATTCTTATCTGGAAGCGTTTAATTTGTTTCTATATCTTATATGTATGTTATATTGTCACATTAAGTTATATTATTTAAATCAGATAATATGTACTGAGTATTCTTAATTGTCCTGTTTTATCCCAAGGCTTTAATTGCCAAGATTATCAAAACAGCAATGAGCTGGGCATATATAAGGCTTGCAGGCACATTGCAACTCGACATACATGAACTTGATGCTAACTTGCTAGATAAGAAAGACCGTTGTGAACCCAGCTTCTTGGATATAACCTTTATGACGGATTAACATTTTAGTTGTATTTATTTTAATGCAGTCATCCTGCTTGAGCTCATACAGCCTGTTGATGCAGTGGATAGCACGGGGGACTTTAAATTCAGAGGACCTGGTTCAAGCCTCCCCGGAGCCAGTGAATTTTGTCGGTGTGTTCTTGGGCAAGACACTTTAATCCTCGTCCGTCGGATTGGACGTAAACCAGGCGATCCCGTGTATAGCTTGTTTTTTTCTCCCATCATGTTAAAGAACTATAGGTGTCTATTCGTCAGTAGGGCAGGTTCCTAAATGCCTATATATCCAACCCCTCCCCCCTCCCACCCCCACATACACACTCTCTCTCTCTCTTCATTGGCAATACACCTTCTTTTTTAGGTAATAATCAGTCCACTTGCACGCGCAAAAGTAGGGTTGATGCTTACTATCCTAGGCTAATTCCATATCTAAATCAAGTACGGAGAACATCACAACCTATGTTTAGATACATATCCTAAGCAGGTGATATTGTAACAACTGCACCAATACTAACAAATAGTTGCCATGGTAAGTAGTTAGTACAGTGATCTGGGTATCACCCTAAAGATATTTCTTCGTCGACGCCGTGTGGTTCCCGGGCAAGGATATGACCACTGCATATCCAGGCAAAGGGGTAAAATTTCCCCGAATTCATATTAATTTTGTCATTTTTGTTCATTATTTTCATCATGAAACCTGTATTGTTTCAGGTGCTACTTCAGTGGTGGCAGTGATCGTGGCTCCAGCGAAAAATGGAGTGTTTACTAGAGAATTTGCAGCAACTCTGCAGTTCTGCAGGTAAGAAGCTTCTATGTACATTCTGCAAATGTTTATCTAGATCTAGATATCGTGAGCCGGGTCGAATGTTCATTCCTGTTGGCGCCATATAACATGTTTGTGTTGGTGCGCCTTAAAACCCCAATTCAAATCAATTCGTCTTCGTCGATACTTTTTTCAATAACACAAAAATGGTTCGTGCAAATGCATATACTACTATTTTTACATTTCATATGCAGAATTCTTCATTGTGTTGTATATGGATGGGGCAATTCAGGTGTAAAAATCCTTAACATATGCATACATTGTAATTAAAAAGTTTTAAAATAGACAACTTTTAAGATTTTGCGTTGCATTATGCAATGTTTAATTCATGTATTTATGTGTAATACATAATTCAAAAGTGTAATCATAATAAGTATTGCCATGACGCATACACCTAAAAAAGACTTTTGTTAAAAAAACAAACGCACATTTCCTTTATCTGGAATCCTTTGGACTATGTGTCGTCTGTGCAATATATGTATATATCAGAACATGTGAATACTAGTTATGTCGCAGTTACTTTGAGGAAGGCTTATACTTCCAGTTTGGCATGTGTCTCAACTTATCAGGCCTACTGAACACATATGTGCAATGCCATGAACATTGCTTAGTACTTAATTTCATCAATATATCATAACAATCCCTTATTCATATTATAATATTATTTAAATCATGTAGAAAGGTTGTAAATTACTGATTCTTACAAGTTTACACATATATTGTAAAAAATATTAACTAAACTAAATGCATAAAAATGTGTCAATAGTGGGTGGGGTAAATGGACTTCTAATTTGAAGCAAAATAGAGATTTTAAACTGAATTCAAGGCTAAAAAATAGCTTATTTACGCTTTATGTAACTCAATGAATTGTAAACTTAAGTGCATCTTTAAAAAGTGCATCAATAATTCACACAAGCATGACATTCAAAAATGAACATCAAAAACTTATATGAAATCGCTAAAATGATAACCTATTAATGTTCGATTTTTTTTATATAAGCTACCTGTTCCAGATTGCTATCATGGAAAAATGTAATATATATACATTGCTCTTTTCAAAAAGTGATGGTAGAATTTGTCCCTTGAGTTGGTAACAATATCGAAAATTTTGGGTCCTGGCTCAAGGCCTATTAGCACTAAAGCATATATGGCAAAATTAATCATTATAGTTTCAATATACACACCTGTTTTACTTGGCAATAATATAAGCCACGAACAGCATTAATAAAACATGACATTAAATAAAGCATGACATTAAATAAAACATGACATTAAATAACAAACATGACATTAAATAAAACATGACATTACAAAAGTAATCCGAATTAATATATACATATTACTCATTTCGTTGCTTGTAACTAATTGTGCTTTGTTGGACCGTATTGCAGAAATTTGAATACATTTTATGGCCAATTGTTAGTCATACAACTATCACATTCAGGCCGGCCATTTGTAACAACTTAGTTTTCGTTTGATACTAGGGTTTAACGATACATTCCAGATACGTATCAATGCAGTAGGTGAGCAGGTGGGAAAAACAATTTAAAGGTATTAAAGGTATACACGACAATCTTGATTTTTTTTTTAAAAAAATTCACGACGTCCCGTTAGTTTTTCTGCAGAACTTGCATTTATTCAATCATTAATATTAATTTGACAATATTATAAACCACACTTTTGTTCATATTATTAACTTTTGATAATATTACACAAAATAAAATATATAAAGATTTTGAATAATCTCGAAATCTCAATTTTTATTTAGTTATATACAACCAAGTTCGATGTCAAAATGAGACCGGATTAATAAATCGAGGTGCTAATTTTAATGCTTGAAAAAACAAAAACACTCAAGATTGCCTTGTGCCCCTTTAACTAAATAAATTAAACCGGATATTCAACTCTTTTTTGCGTAATTTAAATCTGATAGCTATATTTGATAATAGTAAGTCATGGAAATACAAATACGTTGCAGCTAACAATACATTAAATGCACTGTAATGTATATGTATTTCTATTGTTGATTCAAGATCTATTCGGATAACAACTAGTTTGTGTTCACATTTTAAAGGCACACACGGCAATCTTGATTTTGTTTACAACTCGCGGTGTCCCGTTATTTTTTGTTTACATAACTTGAATATTTGCGAATCATTAATATCTCTTACTAACTGTTGATGATATTGCACCAATAATATATTGACATTTATGGTTAATGTGCTCCTTTATTTTTTTATCAAATCATTAAAACAGTCTGGAACGTCGTACAGTTCCTGATTCAGTGCGACCATGTGACACTACGACTTTTACGAATACTTTAAAATGTTAATATAAAATTCCATTAAAAACAGTCACGCGACACCACGAGCTTTACGTTGTTAACATTAAATTTAATTTGGTCTTATTGGATTATATACCATGTCATTTTACAAAACAAAAACAACAAAAATAAATAAAAAAGAAATAAATTGATAGGCGACCAGAAATAACGGCATTAGTTGGAAAACATACACCGGTGCTACAAATAGACATCTTTTATGCTTTATGCTTTATGCAAAGCGCAGCATTTTTTGGAAACAAAACAAACCTCTTGTTTATATGTTATATGCGTACTTGTGATAAGGCATTGAAAGACGTGTGCAAAATATTAAGCCAAGTTACCAGACTTGAGAAAACTTCCGGTTAAATGTTTCGTAACGAATCGCGCGTCGCTTTGCGGTAAGATACACCACTCACAACGGTAGACAACTTCCTATTAAATATTTTGTAATGATTCGCTCGTCGATTTGCATTAAAGAAACTAACCATCAAGTAACATCTGTTCAGGTGTTTAGGTCATAGAATAATGATTATGTGCCGATTAAAAGTATAGGATTTTCATGGGTTCCTATAATACCCCGTGTTGGAAATACGTAAAATGAATTACAAAATAAAATTAATTCAACGCTCCAGTTTTGTGGTTTGGCCTGGCTGGTTAAAGCCGTTTATAGGTTTGGCCTGGCTGGTTAAAGCCGTTTATATTTTGTCCATAGAGTTTGGATTCCCAAAATATGTAAGTTATATAAATACCTCGTCGTCAGTAGGTTTAGAAATGGAGTACATATGTAATACACTTTGGCTGTTTCGGTGAGATAGATACTTTAAATATGTTGTTACATCATTCAACCCAAATTACCAGACCTGAGAAAACTTTCGTTAAATGTTACGCATCGCGCGTCGCTTTGCATGAGAAACTTCAAATTTAATACACCACTCAACATAAGCAATGGAAGGATGCTCGGTCTTGACGCAATACTTGGACAGCTTTACTGTCTTCCCAAGCACGTCTGGCGGCGTGACAATGGCACTGTTATTTGATTTCGTAGTTTGGCTGAACTGGCGATATATGCCAAATTTTACTCCAGGGGATATGAGCTTATAAATGGAAAGGGCTCCTAGAAATTATGGCCTTTGTCTAACGACATTTATTGTCATAACCATTAAAAGGCATTGACATTATAACTAGTAAGTATAGTCCAATGTGTCATCTTGCTTGCAATTCAAATGTGTCATCTCAGAAATGGAGGAATCGAATATCCGTGTGCGGCGGGGTAAAGACGATCTCTTCTGTATGTGCACTTTAGATGGACACAATTTGTTAAATATTAAGAAAGTAAACGAATCAAGTACGGACCGGAATCGAAAGCTTTGTTGATAATTGTTTGCGTGAACCAATCAGAAAGTCGCGCTGTGACTGGGAAGAAAGGTGAAACGGAGAGAAATATAAAATAACAGTCTGACGGGAGAGAAAGGTGAATGCTTCCAGTCTGAAGTGGGAGAAAGATCATAGTCTGATGTTAGAGAAAGGTGAACTATCGCAGTCTGACGTGGTAGAAAGATCACCGTCTGAGGGAGAGAAAGGTGAAATATCGCAGTCTGACGTGGGAGAAAGATCACAGTTTGACGGTAGAGAAAGGTGAAAATATCGCAGTCTGACGGGAGAGAAAGGTGAATGACCACAGTCTGACGGGAGAGAAAGGTGAAATATTGCAGTCTGACGGGGGTAAAAGGCCAACGGTAAAAGATCGCAGTCTGACTGAAGAAAGATCAGAGGTAGAGATCACCGGATGACGGACGAGAAAGGTAAAAAAATCACAGTAAAATATGACGCCAAAGGTTAAGATCATAGTTTGACGGAGGATAAAGGTTAAAGGTAAAATCACAATCTGACCGGGGAGAAAGTTCAAAGGTAATTTCTGACTTTCAGCGTAACAGACACCTGCATATTGCATTGCACACCTGTTGATGCATATTGCATAGCACACCTGTTGAAAAATCACTCTAATGTTTACATTGATAATCGATACATACTCTTGAACTGATGTACTAATTCGTCATCTACGACTCCGTGTGGTTCCCGGCCAAGTACAGGGCCACTTACTCATCCAGGCAGAGGGGTAAAATACCCCGGGATTCATTTTCATTTCTGTGTCCTGTTTGCCATGTTCATTAAAGGCCTTCATCATCATCCTAGATTGTTTCAGGTGCCACTACTCAGGTGGCAGAAAACTATAATTACGAAGTAAAACCAGCAACAACTATTTTAAAATATAATCAACAAATTTATTCAAATACTACAAAGAAAAATATTCATTTATAGAAAATATATAACATGGATCCAGTATTTCTTTAAAATATTATATAGATAAATAAAGTCTAAATAATATTAGCATGAGTCCTTTTAATCTGAATTGTCAAGTCCTATAATCAAAATAGTCAATTGTCCCTTTAATACAATTTCACTTCAAGCTTTTCCTGGTTTATTAATTCAGTATAGTCAAAATGTCAAAATAATCCAATAATCACTAATGTCACTAGATGAGCACAATATCTTTAATCTTCTCACAATATATTTTAATTCAAAGCATCCAATATTTGGTAAATTCTCAATTAAAATAATGAACCAGATACTCCACTTTGAATATTAATACTGAAACCCCAAGTTTTACTAAGACCAGCTTTATATAACAACATGGAACAATCTAGATTAAAGAATGTTCTGTAACAATCTACACATTTTAGTAAAAAATAATTTAGAAATTACTATAAGTCTGGCCTAACAATAGTACATATTAGTACTCACTCCAGCTATTCATATATATGCTATTAATAGAAACACCTTAACAACTGGATCAATAAACATGTAGAGTAACAGCCTATATAACATTAATGAAGTGTGGGCCTGAATTGTTCGTTCCTGTTTGCGCCGTATAACCTTTTTTGTGTTGGTGCGCCGTAAAACTAGTTTCAACACGAATATTACTGCATGGATTTATGCGGACGAGCGTTTTATCAAGCGGAGTGGGTGGGGCAGGCTGATGTGGGCACATTGTACTGGCATTATCATAATGACCTATTCTAGCTCATACATGATTCATACAAGGTTTTAAATCCGAATCAGTTTCACTTGGCCGAAATTAGTAAATTCTAAATATTTAAAACACCCGCAAACTAACATGTCTTAAGAGTACGATTGCCTTTGAGTTGTACTATACCATAAACTGTCGGCAAATTATCATGAAAGGATAAATAAAAAGGGGGAAAAAAAGATGTAAAATTTAATAAGCATTTAATGCCTTGACTTTCGTGAATTTAAAGATTTTATACATATTTTTTATGAGAAAATATTGACGCACACATTGCTTGATAACATAGTTTAATAAAATAAAAGTTGTTTCGTCTGAAAAGATTTCGGCGCCGTAATTTTACTTTAGTTCACAGCAAGTAGTCGGAAGAATCAATAATTAAATGAAAGGTAAGAGTATTACTTGTGTCTACAATCTCTCTCTCTCTCCCTCTCTCTCTCTCTCTCTCTCTCTCTCTCTTTTGATGCAATTTCAGTCTTTTTCAATTTTCTGTGTATATTCTTTTAATTTATAAGTAATATATTACATGTTTCTATGTTATTAAGATGTATTATTATATATATGCTATTATGTATATATATTATACATACAAGACGACACTTATTAGTTATAAATTTTAAATGCTAATTAAACATTATTTTTCCCCATCATAATTTGCTCATATTTGAACACTTTCTTTCAGGGTGTGACTGAATGTAATCCGATTATCAAATTGATTATTTATTTTCAATTATATTTGATGAATCTGTTAAACATTTATTCATGAGTTTTCATACGTTTGTTATGTTGTCAACATTGTTTATTCCATTTGAAAATATATGAAATGAAGTGTAACTGGTAAATGTATACATGTCGTCTAGAGTAGTTGTGGAATTCAATCTCATTAACATCGAATCCTAATTACGCTTTGGTACTTTTCGCTTCCTCGTAGCTAGAGTATCGTAGCTTGTAGCTATAGTATCGTAGCTTCATAAAGGGCCAGATATTAATGAGATTGTTGCGGAAATCAACGTTGTTTTTTGAACTTGGAATTACACAATTTACAAATATTTTGTTTACAGACAAATTTAAAAATATTTGAAAAAAAACAACAAAAAAAACTTTTAGTATGTCATTAGCACAATACTGCTGGCCGTATGCTTTAAAGGGACATATGGCAATCTTGACGTATCTATGGAGCACTGAAAATTGCGCCTCGGTTATTTATCCAATATCATTTTGACTTTAAACCTGCCTGCACATAATTAAAAATATTTTGAGTTTTCATTTGTTCGTCTCATTCTACTATAGGTTGTAATATATTATGGTGTACTTTAATCAACAGAGACTAATGCAAAACAGTTTGCTTTATACTATTCTCATTATTAGTATCAATGATTCAACAAATGCAAAAAAACACAAAAGTTATGTAAAAACAATAAGAAGACGCCGTGAGTTTTCAAAAAACTGAAGATTGTCAAGTGTCCCTTTAAAAGGTCCATTGGCGTTTTTTTTGTCTGTGGTGTCTGGTATATGTCTGTGGTGTTTAGTATATGTCTGTGATGATTGGTTATGTCTGTGATGTTTGGTATATGTCTGATGTTTGGTATATGTCTGTGATATGTGGTATATGTCTGATGTTTGGTATATGCCTTCGATGTTTGGTATATGTCAGTGATGTTTGGTATATGTCTGATGTTTGGTATATGTCTATGATATGTGGTATATGTCTGATGTTTGGTATATGCCTTCGATGTTTGGTATATGTCAGTGATGTTTGGTATATGTCTGCGATATTTGGTATATGTCAGTGTTGTCTGGTATATGTCTTCGATGTTTGGTATATGTCAGTGATGTTTGGTATATGTCTGCGATGCTTGGTATATGTCATCGATGTTTTGATTTATATCTGTGATATGTGTTATATGTTAGTGATATTTGGTATATGTCTTCGATGTTTGGTATATGTCAGTGATGTTTGGTATATGTCATCGATGCTTTGGAACGTCAGTGATATGTCAGTGATGTTTGACATATGTCTGAGATGTTTGGTATATGTCTGCGATATTTGGTATATGTCAGTGATGTCTGGTATATGTCTTCGATGTTTGGTATATGTCAGTGATGTTTGGTATATGTCTGCGATGCTTGGTATATGTCCTCGATGTTTTGATTTATATCTGTGATATGTGTTATATGTAAGTGATATTTGGTATATGTCTTCGATGTTTGATATATGTCAGTGATGTTTGGTATATGTCATCGATGCTTTGGTACGTAAGTGATATGTCAGTGATGTTTGACATATGTCTGAGATGTTTGGTATATGTAGTGATATTTGGTATATGTCAGTGATGTTTGATATATGTCTTCGATGTTTTGATTTATATCTGTGATATGTGTTATATGTTAGTGATATTTGGTATATGTCTTCGATGTTTGGTATATGTCAGTGATGTATGGTATATGTCATCGATGCTTTGGTACGTCAGTGATATGTCAGTGATGTTTGACATATGTCTGAGATGTTTGTATATGTCATGGATGTTTGTTATATGTAAGTGATATTTGGTATATGTCTTCGACGTTTGGTATATATCAGTGATGTTTGGTATATGTCAGTGATGTATGGTATATGTCATCGATGCTTTGGTACGTCAGTGATATGTCAGTGATGTTTGACATATGTCTGAGATGTTTGGTATATGTCATGGATGTTTGTTATATGTTAGTGATATTTGGTATATGTCTTCGACGTTTGGTATATATCAGTGATGTTTGGTATATGTCTGCGATGCTTGGTATATGTCATCGATGTTTTGATTTATAGCTGTGATATGTATTATATGTTAGTGATATGTGGTATATGTCTTCGATGTTTGGTATATGTCTGCGATATTTAGTATATGTTATCGATGTCTTGGTACGGTCTGTGATATGTCAGTGATGTTTGGTATATGTCTGAGAGGTTTGGTATATGTCATGTATGTTTTGGTATATGTCTGTGATGTTTGTTATATGTTAGTGATATTTGGTATATGTCAGTGATGTTTTGTATATGTTATCGATGTTTTGATATATGTCAGTGATGTTTTGTAAATATGTCTTCGATGTCTGGTATATGTCATCGATGTTTGGTATATGTCAGTGATGTTTGGTATATGTCTTCGATGTTTGGTATATGTCTGCAATGTTTGGTATATGTTATCGATGTTTTGATATATGTCAGTGATGTTTTGTATATGTATTCGATGTCTGGTATATGTCTTCGATGTTTGGTATATGTCTGCGATGTTTGGTATATGTCTTCGATGTTTGGTATATGTCTGCGATATTTGGTATATGTCTTCGATGTTTGGTATATGTTATCGATGTTTGGTATATGTCTGCGATGTTTGGTATATGTCTTCGATGTTTGGTGTATGCCTGTGATATTTGGTAAACTTTATGTCTTCGATGTTTGGTATCCGATTTAATGTTTGGTTATAAACATTCGTAATACTTTATGTCAACTGTAGTAGCTGTTTATTTGTGCGTTTAAAGCTGTTCTAGTGCATTCTTTTTTATGGTTCAAAACTGCAGAAAATATATTTCTTAGCATTTCATGCAGCATATTTTATTGGCGGAGCTCGCTAATGTCGTCAGAAACACGCGCCCACCCCAACCATCTTCTTGCGACTGAAGATGATTAATTTACTCGCTCTTATACATGAACGCACACACACTAGAAGACAATATTACTATAAGTTTCTACAGGTTATCGCCATTTTTATTTTGTTTTAAAGTATTGACATCAACCATCTATAAAATATATATTACTCTTCAACCGATGGATCGGTATTACAGGGGTCAAGAGTTCGATCTCCACGTCTTGTCGCTCTTTCGGACGCAACCGTATGTGCAGTATAAAAACCCTGATTTATGCTAAATTGTTATACGTAAAGAATCAATCAATCAATCAATCAATCAATCAATCAATCAATCAATCAATCAATCAATCAATCAATCAATCAATCAATCAATCAATCAATCAATCAATCAATCAATCAATCAATCAATCAATCAATCAATCAATCAATCAATCAATCAATCAATCAATCAATCAATCAATCAATCAATCAATCAATCAATCAATCAATCAATCAATCAATCAATCAACCAACCAATCAATCAACCAATCAATCAATCTCAATCAATTAATCAATCAATCAATCAATCAATCAATCAATGAAGCAAGTAATCAATCAATCAATCAATCAATCTATCAAGCAATCAATCAATCAATTAATCAATATTTTTAACAATGTAAGCTGATGAAACATTACAGTAAATATGCAGATGGAACACATACATAAAGGAGTTATTTATAAAAAGAGAAAAAGGTCATTCATTGAATTTCAACTTGGGTGGGAGGGTTCAAAATGCATTTTACATTGTCAAAGACATGTTACTGACGGACGGTTAGCGCTCGGATTTTCATTGAAAACTGAATTTAAGCTTGGCAGGGCCCTGCATTCACAGTTCATTTAACTAGCATACAGCCATTTAGTTCTCGATTTAAATAAATGTGTCAGTTTATTCAGGCTGTTTTCATCGGGGATTCATTTCGGTTACAAATCTTATAAAATAATCAACACCGTCATATATTTTATGTTTTATAGCTTTTAATTTTGACACCTAGACGACAAAACATAGTAGACAGACGATAAAATACCCCAAAAATGTCTTAATTGAATTTGATTGAATCCAAAGATAATACGGATAATAAAAGATCGGCGGTTATAAAGAAAATTGGAAATTTGACAATAGTTGAAACTAGATAATTAAGAGAGAAACAGCGACATAAATCCCTTATTAATATGGCTCAAAAGAATGCCGTCACGTGAGGATATGCGTGGGTTTTTAATTTAACATTCAGTTTACTAGCGTTTTATTTAAATGTGTGTTTGTTGTTGTTTCTCTTTTAATATATTTTTTTTCATGAGCAGTCAGCGGTAGTTATATCAAGGCTCACGGTCATTTTTTTTGGCTTGAATCCACTATTAGATTCGTGACAAACGAACAGGCACAGGGTCAACCCGACATCTACACCAGTTTGTATTTTTAACATTCATAGCTGGTTTCCAAAACTGTGCCAGCCATTTATAAACGAACCAAATAGGTTGTTAATTTCTGGCGTTAAATTATTTTTATAGATAGTTTTACAACGGAACCGTCTCAGGGTAGATCCGACATTGACCCCTTGTCGAGGTGGCCATGATCCGACATAGACCCCTTGTCGAGGTGGGATGGCCTCGTGTAACAGTACGGTGACATATCACTTTGTTCGCGTGTAACTATGTTTAAACTGACCACATCATGATCCGTGTCACCAATTGTACCAATTAGTCCTGACCGTAGACTGCGGTTTACGGCGCATTTACTGACATGCTAACACCTTAATGCTATCATGGTGAAAGGTCTAATACATCAGGACGAGACGCGCTTATTTAGCTGATTGAATGGTTTAAACATATGTTATTGCCATTGATAATACAAACGAAGGTTGTACCACTATAGTTACGACTCTAACCAATACTTACATCCTATGCGGTTACGTAGCCTTTACAAAGTAGACTTAACAATCAACTAATAATTAAATATACCTGAGGTCAATTTAAATAGTAACTTTAATGTAATATACAAGTGTTAATGCTTTCCAGACATAACTTAGGGGCATCAAGTTGATTGCATGACATTCTGTGACCTTTGCTGAAAAGTTTAAAAAAATAATTTAAAATAGCTTCGTAAACGTGAATATACCTTCCTTCCTTCCTTCCTTCCTTCCTTCCTTCCTTCCTTCCTTCCTTCCTTCCTTCCTTCCTTCCTTCCTTCCTTCCTCCCTCCCTCCCTCCCTCCCTCCCTCCCTCCCTCCCTCCCTCCTTCCTTCCTTCCTTCCTTCCTTCCTTCCTTCCTTCCTTCCTTCCTTCCTTCCTTCCTTCCTTCCTTCCTTCCTTCCTTCCTTCCTTCCTTCCTTCCTTCCTTCCTTCCTTCCTTCCTTCCTTCTCTTTCTCTTTCTTTCTTTCTTTCTTTCTTTCTTTCTTTCTTTCTTTCTTTCTTTCTTTCTTTCTTTTCTTTCTTTCTTTCTTTCTTTCTACCTGAGTTCTCTGTTTGCGGTGTTTGATGAACGTCACCTTATTTCTAATTTGGAGAACTAATTTAGTGAACTTAAGGCGGGGTGACGCATGTTTTCAATCTGTTTTATCGACAGCTAATTGGTCTCGATTTCTCATATTAAATAGATTTGATATATACTGAACGAAAAAAGAAACACAACTCGGGAATTTCCGCTACATATTGTGTGCATAATATGCTGCTGTTAATCGATTGGTACATGGCTACATTAGACTTTACCTTTCGGAAAAAAGACTAAAATAACACATAACATACCAAATATCATCGCTTCAAAGTTTCGTTATTGATAGAATCATTTCGCTCAAGCAGGTGAGCAAACTTAGGATGGAACATTTTACAATCTCTTTACATTCGATACAGGGCTGAAATGGTTCAAATGTTCAAAGCGGAACTTAAACATCTATGATTTTCTTGTTACACAATGTTCTGTGTTTTAAAAGACTACTACAGCACACTTGTGTCCTTTCTCTAACTAGCTGCAACCAATTTTAAAACAACAACAACAACAACAACAACATCTTGGGATTTCTCGGATTGATCTGAATTAAATGCGCAGTATATAAAATATATAGTGGAAATTTCCGAGTTGCGTTTCTTTTTTCCTTTAGTATATATTCTAACACCGATGCTGATATAGTTTATACTGACTTATCAGACCGATATATCAGACGATAAATGGATATTAAACGCAGTAATTGTAAGAAAATTATCGCAAAGCAGTTGACATTTCGTTTGATAGGCAAATAAACTCCGCGATTAGATTACCCAAGAATCTATTACCGTAAATGGGCATTTGTCAATCAAAACCACCCGTGTGTATGTAAACGTTAACATTCTTCACTGATATACAATATGCAAAATATGATTGTTAAAGGTGGCCTAACATATGTAAAATATATTTACATTGTAAAATATATTTACATTGTTTTACAAGAAATGAGCGTCCAAACTTTTATTTGGGCGATCAGAGGTTTCTGAACAGTATGTTTTTCTCCACCCAAAATATAACTAGCATAAACTGGTGGTAGGAAGTCAACATATTTAAAGTAGCTATCCCGCCTACAACAGCCACATTTTACAACATATGTACACCGTTTCTAAACCTACTGACGACGAGGTATAGATATACTTACCTATTTTGAGAATCCAAACTCTATAGACACAATATAAACGGATTTAAACAGTTAGACCAAACCACAAAACAGGCGTTGAATTAAGAGTTACCAAGTCATAATTCAGTTTACTCGAGAAATCAATCACAAGCATTTTAAGAACCCGTGAAAAATTTACTTTTAATCGGCATATATACATTAGTATATGACCTGAACACCTGGTTAGAGTTTCGATACACGGGGTTGAAGTGTAATGTTGCCGTTATTTGGCCGTTATTTGGCCGTTATTTGGCGGGTTAGTTTCTTTAAACCTAAGCCCACTGGGAGTTCGTCTTGTAAGTGAGAAAGTGTCGATTTTTACGGATGACGAGAGGTGTACAGTAATGGTTCTACCCAGGAAAATGTGGGATTATCTACCGCCATCACCGCTTGCGACCGTCATATATAGCCTTAACTGTGCTGAAAATGACCTAAAACACAAATCAATCAACCATCTTTGTGTTCTCCACAGGCCGTTTAAGCGTAGCGTGTACGCAACGCCTTAATTCCAAAATGGAATATGTCGCGACTCTTTAACTGCGGCGTGTCCTTTAACCTCTCGGCACTATTCCTTCAGATCCACAGTAAAACCCATAAAGGGTGTCAATTAACTTTAGCCTTTTCCGAGTTCTGTTATAAAAGACTTAGCATGCATGCATGCATGCATTGTCGATATGATAGGTGATGGCACTGTCGACATATAGTGTACATATGTCGATATGATACGTGACTGCCGACATAGATTCTACAATGCGTGCATGCATGCTATGTCACTTATAACAGAACTTTTACTGTAACTCTTCAGGAGAACAAGCGTACTAAGTAATCTTTTCCGTGCTTTATGATCACATGGCAGCACCCAGAACACGTGCTTTGTAACAGATCATAGGCACGAATCATCTGCACGTAACCATCTTTAAGACACATACAAAAGAGTCAAATAACTATGACTCTCTTTGTGCTGTGAACATATTATATTGTTACATGTTTTAATCTTTTAATGTTTAATACATACTGATAAAGGAGATACTTTGGAAGAGGCAAACCCAACAAAGAGAATAAGGTAGCAGACTCAGTTGTATTGAGTCTGTCCATGAGAGTTAATGTAAGAAGCAACATCTCTCACGCCCCCTAGCACCGGCTTAAGCGGTATTCTACTTCAAAGCAACATATAGTGTGCTGGCTGATTCCAATAGGGCTAATACAAATAACACTACTGATTCGTAGCACGGGAGACATTTTTAAACCTAATGACCGTACACGAAATCAACTAATTGTGTTTTTGACTGATGATACATTAATTTGATTTCTTGTACATATATATAATTATGTTACGCTTAGTTTGGACATCTTTTCTATGGATATATTCACTGATACTCAATGACTTTTTACAAAACTGTTATGTCGGTTGTAGGACAACATTGTGCATATCAAACCGCTTTATCTGCTATGGTATTACCACGATGTCACTTACTTTCCAATACATAATCATTACCTCAATCTCATATGTACATTATATGTCGACAGTGTTATCACCTATCGTAGTGGCATAGGTACAATATATGTAATAATAATAATAATAATAACAATACTACTACTAATAATAATACATATGTACACTATATGTCGACAAACACGTATCATATCGACATATTTACACTATATGTCGACAATGTCATCACCTATCATATCGACATATGTCCACTATATATCGACAGTCACGTGCCATAATAGAGATACTTACACTAAATGTCGAAACTCACCTAACATATCGACATATGTACACAATATGTCGACAGTGGCATCACCTTCCATATCGACATATGTACACTATATGTCGACAGTGTCCTCACGTATGATAACGACATATGTACACTATATGTCGACAGTGTCCTCACGTATGATAACGACATATGTACACTATATGTCGACAGTGTCCTCACGTATGATAACGACATATGTACACTATATGTCGACATTGTCATCACCTATCATATATATGAACACTATATGTCGACATTGCCATCGATCATATGTAAACCACATGACATCTTAATGAATACGATTCGCTTTAACTTCTCTATTTCTGTTAGAAGTTTTCATTAATACAGAACGCTTTAAAATCATCTATCTACACATAATGACATTATGGCGCTTAATTACAATTATCGCATGTCGCTACATCATTTAGTCTGCAAGATAGACGTTCCCACCTTTGCCTTTAATGATTTATTCCCTGTTATCATTAGATTGCAGTAAACGAATGATGAAAAAAAACACCAAAGATCAAAGCTATTGACGATTACGATCAAAGGCGGTACCTTTGATTAAGGTAATTAGAGGAAATATCTTTATACTTTTCTTTATGTTACACTAACCGCTTTATAACATGAATAACGAACTCATTTACGTTTATTTGATTATGCTGCAGCTAAAGATGAAAGTATCCTTTAAGCTATGCATAATGCATTATCATCTTGCTATCAGTAGTTCAGGTGAAAATATGTAAAACATATGTTCGTCTTTCGGTTGGCGTAAATGGCCGATAGATTAATTTTGGATATTACTTGTTTGGTGATTTTCTGGAATATGATGAAACTGGAGGATCGCCGGATACTGCTTGATACATGGTGAGCATCTGCATATATCTACATGTAATACATAGTCATTTATCTTTTTTGTTTTATAGCTTTCTTTATGGGAGTATTAATTATTATGTGAGTATTAATTATTATGTGAGTATTTCCTTATGTGAGTATTTATTATTAATGACTTTCGTGTGTTCATTGTGAGAGCTACTGTCCTTAAATATCCTTGTTGAAGTCACACTAAAAACGACTATAAGTTATTTTTGATACATAGGCCATTTTCCTTTTTTTAACCTTTACTCCAACATCTCAGTAGGATTCACCCACCTTTTTTAAGGTTACACCATAATTAACAAAATTTAAGTGTTACATCCATGTTTCTGTGTTGACAATCAGTCGATTGATTTGTGTTAGGACTGTCAATACACCAAAAGATGGATGTCACTTTATATCTTAAATTCATGAAAACGTCATGCATTCGATAATTATTGTTTGTCTTCTCATTTCTCTACATCTGTAAACTGAAACAATGTCTCCGATATTATAGCGTTTTTGAGCATTTGAAGAGATATACACACTGAATTATTCTCTTTGTTTATGTACCCTGAACAAAAAATGAAATGCTACCAAAGCGAGATGGAACATTATGAATAATATCTTTAACAATTAAACTATGACGTTCTTAACGTTTACTTTACTCCATCTTTTAACGTTCTTAGGCAAGACACGTTCCCTTAGCCTCGTCCGTCGGATAGGGACGTAAACCGGGCGGTCCCGTTTATCGGTCTATCCTCCGAGCACGTTAAAGAACCATAGGAATCTATTCGATAATAAGAGTAGGGCAGGTTCCCGGATTCCTATGTATCCCTCCCCTCTCTCTGGGGCGGCTCTAAATAACCTTTACTGTGTTGATGAGCCGTTAAACAACATTCAATTCAATTCCATCTTTTAAATGTGTATATTAATGTTACTTTATTTTGTACAGATTTCATTCCATGTCTGGATCGACTCGATCTAGTTTCATTGGATGAATTCTTATATGCAGTTTTTGCCTAATATGTGTTTGTGTTTATATCATGTATGCATGTACGCAAGTGTCTGAATACAATTATTAAACACAGAAAGATGGATGTTACTTAAATGTGGTTAATTATTGTGTAACCTTAAATGTGGTTAATTATTGTGTAACCTTAAATGTGGTTAATTATTGTGTAACCTTAAATGTGGTTAATTATTGTGTAACCTTAAATGTGCTTAATTATTGTGTAACCTTAAATGTGGTTAATTATTGTGTAACCTTAAATGTGGTTAATTATTGTGTAACCTTAAAACAATTGGATGAATCCCACTGAAACGTTGGATTAAAGTGTAAAAAAGAGAACCAAGTTTTATCAATTATTTAATTTCGGATTTATAAACAATATTATTTGTGATAGTTAGAACTTGTAAGAAATCTGGCTTTGCTTCCTGAATATGATAAACGCATCGTAAATTCGAAAGAAAGAGCACACTTTGTCGCCCTGTCATGGTAGTCTATATTCGTTAGCAAGCCGAAAAAGATTAATGGACTTGATCAACATTGACTGATTGATCGATTGATTGATTGATTGATTGATTGATTGATTGATTGATTGATTGATTGATTGCTTGATTGATTGATTGATTGACATACAATAGTGATCGATCCTCTGATTGATTGCTGACCGATTGATTCATTGATGATTGATTGATTGATTAATACAACATAAAACATTGAATGATCGATCGATTGATACAGTACGAGTCCACTTAAAAAAAACATTTTGTAATTTGATATTATTATTTTTTTAAATAATATGGAAAACAAAACAAAGACTACGATTTTGGCATTCAGTGTTTTCAATATCATTTTTGTGTCGCCTGCGTATCATGGTAGACAATTAGCTTCGTCCGTCGTCGTCTCCTTCGTCGTCCGTCCGTCGTCCGTCACACTTTAACCTGCAGCCTAACCCAGGCCATAACTTGTTAGAAATATAAATGCTTATAACTAGCTGAACCCAATGTTTCATAGTTTTTGTGAGATTGTTCTGATTCTATGAACACGGTATTTCGTTTCTTGAGTGATCTTTGCACGTTTCGTTTAATGCATGGATTTGTTTGCGTCAACTTGAGGTATTGAGGTGATAATCACGTTACAGTAGCTATATTGAAATGAAACGTTTTATTTACGGATTTTTACTGAACGATTCTGTAACATTTTCATTATTAAAAAGGCTTCAAATCTTATTCGTTTTCTAGAACGATTTACCTTGAGCAGGACTTGCGACTCTATACGAACACTTCAACCTGAGTATGGACTTCCGAAGCTGTACCAACACTTTAATCTGAATAGGGACATGCGACGCTGTATCAATACTTTAATCTGAGTAAGGACTGCGATTCTATACAAACACTTTAATCTGAGCAAGGACTTGCAATTTTGCACAAACACTTTAATCTGAGCAAGGACTTGCGACTGTATATACAAATACTGTAACCTGAGCAAAGACGTGCGACTTCGTATAGAAACACTTTAATCTGAGCAGGAACGCGCGACTCTTTAGACACACTTTGACCTGAGTAGGGACTTGCGACTCTAAACAAAGTCTTTAATCTGAGCAAGCACTTGCGATTTAGGACAAACACTTTAATATGGTCAAGAATTTAAGACTCCGTACAAACACTTTATTATGGACAATGAGTGAAAGATGCAAGCACTCAATCTACCGCAAAAGAAAAACAACACAACAACAAAAAACAACAGACAACAACAACAAAAACCCCACAAAAAAACGGCGTAAACAAATGCTCCCATTGGAAGAACGTCTCTAATACAATAGCAATATACAGACTCAGTAATAGCTATCTGATCAATGTGTTCTCTCTAATACAATAGCAATATACAGACTCAGTAATAGCTATCTCTCTCTAACACAATAGCAATATACAGACTCAGTAATAGCTATCTGATCAATGTGTTCTCTCTAATACAATAGCAATATACAGACTCAGTAATAGCTATCTCATCAATGAGTTCAATAAAACTGCTGTTTTACGACGTCTTAATACTGAGATGCATGTCGGTGATCAATAAATACGAGTGGTAGTTTCCTTTCTTGTGGTCAACATTAGAGAAACATAGGGATTAATGTTTTCTATTCAAATAGCATTATTTATAATTCTGTGCCATATGTACATCTGTTAGAATTTGTTTTTGTTTTGGCCATTCTTTAGCAAAATACTGCGAAGCTGAATGATAGGGAACTTATATTTAGTTCAGATGGGATTTTATTTTAAAATGTAGATTGGATGAAGGTGTGGTGCTGTGTTGTTTCGTATAATTGAGTTTATCGTTGACAAATAATCAAATTTGCATTTATCGTTGACAAATAATCAAATTTGCATTTATATACTTTAAAGGGACAAATGGCAATCTTTTATTTTTTTTAAAACTTCCGGTGTCCCGTTATTTTTCTACATAACTTGCAGACAGCGTTTCTGTGGCTGGATAGTAAAGACGCTGCGTCTAAAACGTTCTCGCCTCTCCCCGCTGCGGGTTCGAATCGTACTGGGAGCTCGACATGTCAAGTTAGAGTATTGTCGATTCTTACGGATGGCGGGAGGTAAGCAGAACTGGTTCTACACAGGAAAAATGGGGTCGTCTGCCTCAAACACACACACACAATCTTTTTTTTTAAACAAATGACCGTCATAGATGGCCTAACATGTGCTAAAAATAAGAACAAACAAACAAACAAACAAACAAACAAACAAACATAATATTTAATTATGAGAACCGTTCTAAGAAAGTTGTATTTGTTTATTTATTAGTGTTGACTATATTGCATCCATAGTATATTTAAACGCATGGTATCCTAGCGAACACAATTAAAAACTTACATTTTTTTATTTAATTACTTGTATATGCAAGCCGGTTTAAAGTTCAAATGATACTGTATTAATAAATCGTGGTGCTTTTTTTAATGTAGTTTGCATTCTATGTATAAATGTGTACAGGCAATGTTTATATTAATGCTGAATTTATGTTTGTGTTGTTGTATAAGACGTGTTTTCTGTCTCGTATAACAAATCATTTAACACGTTTATGATATCTTACAGCTGCAATGCACTAACCGAAGAATATTGCAGCTTTCGGCTTCATTTTCGGTGCACTTTAACAGTAAAGTAGACTAAAACAAACACACGACATTTGATACTTACACTTTCTATTACTTATGTAACTGTTTACATAAGCATTTCAAAAAACGTCTTGCTCATAAAATTCTGGATTTTTTAAAACTTGTTTCTGTTTGTTCAAGACGAAGTTTTAGAAGATGTCACTTTTCATCTTTACTGTGATCTTTGATTTCCTGTTTGAATCTTGACCGCCAGACAAACCGACTTAATTACCTGAAATGACCCCAAACGGAGAAATATTTTTGTCCCTAAAAAGTCAATTTTAATAATTTTGATTCGAATGCCTTTGGGTTATTTTAACGATTTAAATAATTTCAGATACCATCTCTCTCGACATTGTCAACCTCGGTGTTAATGTTGGTCAGAATGGAATAAACATTATTTTTCATTTTATTGACGTCTAAATTAACCTTAATAGCAGCCAGGTATGTCGCACGAAAGGCAAAAAGGTCAATAAAACATTTTCCGCAAATATATTTTATTCAGTTGTGGGATTTATTATTGGGTATTAAAACCATAAATGTTGTTTTTATACGGAAAGGTATTTCGGATTTACATCTAGTAATTTAGAAATTGTTTTCGTTGTGTTGCGTCATTTGGCGTTTGGATTCGTGGAGCAGTGTTTACTATGCTTATCAATGGAGAATTGTTAATGTTACATGTATAGCAGTTTCTTTCTTCAAAATTAATGCTGATTTGTTATCTTAAACGGACGAATATAAATTACAGGCTAATGTAAACTAATACACTGTAGAAACTTATAATACAACGTCGAAATTTCATTCGTATAATCGACATACAATAAACAACAAAGCAAAAAAATGTTTTATGATCGGATGTGAAACGATGGACTAGTAAAACACCAAGATAACGTTGTGAAGATTGTACCAAACTTGTAACATCAGTAGTTTATCCATATATCAGTTGTTTATCCATATTTATGGTCAATATAATATACGAGACGAGTTGTTTTTAGACGTATGGCCAATTACTGTACAATATATGATTTTAGTTTGATGGAGAATTGCTGAAAGAAGTATGAAGTAACTCGACTTACAGCTACAGCCATGAAAGTACAAGTTGACACCTGGACCATATTACTAAAATAATCGACATAAACATGATGGTGAGTCAATTACCATTTAGTTACTTTATTTTTACTTTGAGGATTTATGAACAGCTGGTTTATACATTTGTCTGCAATATAAAATGACCTACAAAATGCATTATATTAAAGAGACACATGACAATCTTGATTTTTAAATATCTCACGGCCTCCCGTTAGTTTTTCTACATAACTTGCAATTGTTCAATCAATTATTAATTATTATAAATTGTGTTTGCGTATTATTAACTATTGGTTATATTGCACCAATTATATATTTAAACCTAAGGTCGAATAACGCAAACAAATTAATCAAAATGTTATTTAAAGTAAAAATGATACTGAATACATAACTCGCGACGTTAGCTTGCAGTGTGCCCCTTTATAAATTGTAAACAAATATCATTTTGGAAAGCATTACGTAACTATTGATTTAATACGTTAAAAGGACTGGAAACGATCTGAAAGACACGTGTATGCCAATCAAAATATAAGCAAATCTATCCCAATGTGTTTCAGTTTCATATAAACGTGCATAGCAATATTAAAGGGACACATGGCAATCTTGAGGTTTATTCAAACATTAAAGTGTGTGTGTGTGTTCTTCTAAGGTTTATAGTCCCTCCACCTTATAACCAATAGGACGTCCTAAAGGTATAGGTACAATAGAGTCTGGACTTTTAATTGCTCCTCGATTTAGTTAACCTGCGTCATTTTGACCTTAACACTGCTTGCATACATTTAAATAAAAATAAATGAGATTTCAATTTTCTTCGTTATTTTAACAAACTTTTAAATATATTTTATTGGTGCAATATTATCAAAAGTCAATAATATGTAAAAACAATTTGTTTGGAACTATTCTAACAATTAATATTAATGATTGAACAAATGCAAGTTAGGAGAAAAAATAACGGAACGCTGTGAGTTTTTAAAAATCAAGATTGCCATGTGTCCCTTTAACAGGCATATTGTTCCCCTTTTTATCTCCAGAAATAAACACTTGATGACATACTAATGTTTAGAAAATCAAATGGTAAATATTTTATTTCTGGAAGTAATTCAATCGTACATTTGGTATGCGTATATTTGGATGAATTTAAAGACAACTGTCTTGATTCATATATGGTTAGTTCGGGGTGTCTTCATTTAGCCTCTTAGAGCCTCAATGGCCGCGATAGTAAAGACGCAGCGGTTGAAACCGTTGCGCCTCTCACCGCCTCGGGTTCTGATCCCGCTGGGAGCTCGACTTGTAAGTGAGAAAGAGTCGATTATTACGGATGGCGCGAGGTATACAGTACTCGTACTACCCAGGAGAATATTACGGATGGCGCGAGGTATACAGTACTACCCAGGAGAAAGTGGGTGATCTGTTAATTCATAGTGAATGTTGAGCAATAAACACATTTATTTTTAGTGTTTCCCTTTAACATGTTTTTTTTTATTTAATTTTATTCAAATAGTAACATTTATTTTTCATTATGACTTGCTATGTTTTGTTCAAACGCTCTTTGAACGGTAGTATCTGTTTTTTTTTAATGTAGCCTTTGTTATAATTATAACTTGATGTGATGCATCTGTTTTATAACATATGCTTTCCATTTAAATCATCCTTAAAACCATGTGTAATAAATAATTATTTTAAATTGGTTTTTAATGGTTTTCATTATAGTGTATGTCAACTGTAAAGCTATTCTTCTGACAGGTGTATTTACAGATGTTTGTACAATTTATAAAATTATACAAGCATAACAGTGGCAATACAAGCATAATAGTGGCAATACAAGCATAACTGTGACAATACAACGTTATAGATTACTTGATAACAGTGATACAAATGTAGTTTATACTAAGATATAAGTATACGGTTTATTTAATAAAGCTATGAACACACACACTACTAATATCAATATTAGCGGACTGGTTACTCCATTTCTAACGTTTCAAGACCTTAGTAGTAGTATTTATCTATTATTGTAACACATGTAACCATTCCAAGCATTAACCATTCCAATACTTCATGTAATTAACATTTCATGTCATTAACCATTTCATGCCATTAACAATTTCATGTCATTAACCAGTCCTTGCAATAATCAATCTAGGAATTAACCATTCCATGTCATTAACCATTTCATGTCATTAACAATTCCATGCATTAACAATTCCATGCATTAACCTTTCAATGTCATTAAGCATTCCATGCATTAACCATTCAGTGCCATTAACCATTACATATTTCAACCATTCCACGCCATTACCAATACATGCATTAACAATTCCATGCCATTTACCATTCCACGTCATTAGACGATTCCGTACATTAACTATTACAAGCGTTAACCATTCCAAAAATTAAGCATTTCATGTCGTTAACCATTTCATGTCATTAAAAATTGCATGTCATTAACCATTTCCATGAATTAACCATTTTATGTCAATAACCATTGCGTGTCATTACCCATTTAATGTCATTAACAATTCCATGCATTAAACATTCCATGCCATTAACCATTCCATGGCTTAAACATTTCATGCCATTAACCATTTCATGTCATTAAAAATTGCATGTCAGTAACCATTTCATGACATTAACCATTCCAAGCATTAACCATTCCATGCATTAACCATTCCAAGCACTAACCATTCCATTCATGAAACATTCCATGGATTTAACAGTTCATGCCATTAACCATTCCATGCATTAACCATTCCATGCATTAACAATTCCATACCATTAACCATTCCATGCCATTAACCATTCCATACATTAACCATTCCATGCATTAACCATTCCATGCATTAACGATTTCATATCATATGCATTAACAATTCCATGCATTAAACATTTCATGTCATTAACCATTCCATGCATTAACCATTCCATGCATTAACCATTCCAAACACTAACCATTCCATGCATTAACCATTTCAAGCACTAACCATTCCATGCATTAACCATCCCAAGAACTAACCATTCCATACATTAACCATTCCATGCACTAACCATTCCATGCATTAACCATTCCAAGCACTAACCATTCAATGCATTAACCATTCCAAGCACTAACCATTCCAAGCATTACCCATTCCATGCACTAACCATTCCATGCATTAACCATTCCAAGCACTAACCATTCCAAACACTAACCATTCCAAGCATTAAATATTCCATTAACCATTCCAAGCATTAACCATTCCAAGCACTAACCATTCCATTCATTAACCATTCCAAGCACTAACCATTTCCTGCATTAACCATTCCAAGCACTAACCATTCCATGCATTAAACACTCCAAGCATTAACCATTCCAATTACTAACCATTTCCATGCATTAACCATTCCAAGCACTAACCATTCCAAGCATTAACCATTTCATTCATTGACCATTCCATGCCTTAACCATTTCAAGCATTAACCATTCCAAGCATTAACCATTCAATGCACTAACCATTCCAAACATTACCCATTCCATGTATTAACCATTCCAAGCACTAACCATTCCATGCATTAACCATTCCATGCATTAACTATTCCAATAATTAACAATTTCATGTAATTAACCATTTCATGTCATTAACCAGTTCATGACATTCACCAATCCATTCCGTCAAACATTTCTTGTCATTTACCATTTCATGATATTAACCATTAAACGACTTTAACCATTGATACAATTTACCATTTCATTCATTAAACATTTCACGCCTTTAACCATTTCATTTAATGTTATTAACCATTCCATGCCTTTATCCATTACATACCTTTAACCATTCCACGCCTTTAACCATTTCATTCCTTTAACCATTTAATTTCATGACAGTAACCTATCCAAGTATTAACCATTTCATGCCTTTAACCATTTTATGCCATTAACCATTTCATGCTTAACCATTTCATTTAGTTTACATCGATTACGAAACAAGTTATTGCAACGTAGATTAATCACTCTCGATGGCTTCCTGTGTAGAACCAGTACTAAGCAATGTGGATTAATTATCTTGCTCAAGGATAAATAACGTGTTCGCGGCGAGGATCGAACCCAGGACCTCTCGGTCTGGAGTTCGGCGCTCTACCACTGGACCAAGCACTCCATTTCATACCACTAACCATTTCGTGACATTAACCATTCCATGCATTAACCATTTCATACCATTAACCATTTCATGACATTAACTTTTTCATAACATTCATTATTCATGACATTACCCATTCCATGACATTAATCAATTCATGCCTTTAACCATTCTATACCTTTAACCATTCCACGCCTTTAACCATTTAATGCCTTGAACCATTTCTTTTCATGACAGTAACCAATCATTTCATGACATTAACTATTTCATACCATTAACCATTTCATGACATTAACTATTTCATACCATTAACCATTTCATACCATTAACCATTTCATACCATTAACCATTTCATGACATTAACTATTTCATACCATTAGCCATTTCATGACATTAACTATTTCATGACATTAACAATTTCATACCATTAACCATTTCATAACATTAACCATTTCATGACATTAACTATTTCATACCATTAACCATTTCATACCATAAGCCATTTAACCATTAACCATTTCATACCATTAACCATTTCATACCATTAACCATTTCATACCATTAACTATTTCATACCATTAACCATTTCATACCATTAACCATTTCATACCATTAACCATTTCATGACATTAACTATTTCATACCATTAACCATTTCATACCATTAACCATTTCATGACATTAACTGTTTCATACCATTAACCATTTCATACCATTAAATATTAACCATTTCATACCATTAACCATTTCATACCATTAACTATTTCATACCTTTAACCATTTCATACCATTAACCATTTCATGACATTAACCATTTCATACCATTAACCTTTTCATGACATTAACTATTTCATACCATTAACCATTTCCTGATATTAATCAAATTAACCATTCCATGCCTTTAACCATTTTATGACATTAACCATTTCATAACATTAACTATTCCATGCCATTAACCATTTCTTGCCATTAACCATTTAATGAAATTAACCTTTTCATACTTTTAACCATTTCACGAATTAACCAATCTATGAAATTAAGATTTCAAGACATTACCCATTTTATGGCAAGCAACTATTTCATAAAATTACCCATTGCATGACATTAATCATTTCATGCCTTCAACCATGTCATGCAACTAACAAAGTCATGCCATCAACCGTTTCATGAAATTAACTCTTCAATACATTAACCATTGCATGATATTAATCATTGTATGATCTTAACCATTCATACCTTGAACATTTCGGTGCAGTAACCATTTACTATTTCATTTCATTAACCATTCATGCTATTAACCATTCCATAACCTTAACCATTCCATGCCATTAACAATTCCATTCATTAAACATTTCATGCCATTAACACTTCCGTTCATCAACCATTTCGTGATATTAACAATTTCATAATATTAAGCATGTCATGTCATTAGTAATTCCATTCATTAATCATGTCATGACATTAACAGTTCCGTCATTAACCATTTCGTAATATGAACAATTTTATGTCATTCACCATTCCGTGAACCATGTAATGACACTACCAATTGATATAGTAACCATTACATGCTCTTGACCATTCCATGTCATTTACCATTCCATGTGGTAACCATTTCATGTCATTAACAATTTAATGCCATTAACCATTCCACGCATGAACAGTCTATGACAGTAACTATTACGTGACAATACGATTTTTCATGACATTAACCATTCCAAGCATGAACAGTCTATGACAGTAACTATTACGTGACAATACGATTTTTCATGACATTAACCATTCCAAGCATTACAATTTCGTTGCGGGTTGTTATTTGAAGTTTGCGTATTTATTTGCTTAAATGGATATGAGGCGATCTAGCAGTTTGGTGTAAATCCAAATACAAATAAAAACGATCATAAACTTCAGTTTTATATGTAATGTGCAACTGCATTGATCAGTATGTTACCTTCAGTTTAATTATTGTTCACGATCTGGTTTATTAGAGCCTTAAAGCATCAGATGAGTACATTTTAATGGTTTTACAACAAAAACTAGCAGAGTCGTCGAGTTTTTCAGACCAAAACATTTCATTAACAATGATGAAATCGGACGGATTATGAGATATAGTTTAGCGCAGTCCCAATTTTTTGTCCCGAATGTGAAGTTCCTTACGATAAATGGGTTATGAACCTGGGCCCGTATTCATAAAGCAACTTAAGTAGAAAATATTACTGAAGTCAAAATTTAAAGTTTTTACATATTTTAAAACATCCTTATTAAACTCTCCGCGACACCACATAGCATCTATTTAGAGGTTTCTTTCTAGCTGTGAGTTATATTAGTAATCCAAAGCATTATTAAAAATATAAAGAATTTGTATTTCAACGATTGAAAAAGGTGTTTAAAAAATAGATACATTTTGACTTAAGATATTGCTAAGAAGCTTTATGAATACGGACCCAGAACTAAGTTTAGTGCATACGAGCAACTGAAACTTATGATGTTTTATTTTTTTTTAGATTGACTCTCATAATTCTATCATATCGCCTTCCGTCCTTTTAACATTTTATCAGCAGTGTCTTATGACCGTTAGCCTAATTCGTGTTTTTCATGATTCTAGAAGTTGTAAAACGTTGTTCTAATTTAGGTGACAATAATAGCCATTGTTCTAATGTAGGTGACAATAAGGCATTGTTCTAATTTAGGTGACTATAATAGACATTGTTCTAATTTAAGTGACTATAATAGCCATTGTTCTAATTTAGGTGACTATAATAGACATTGTTCTAATTTAAGTGACTATTATAGCCATTGTTCTAATTTAGGTGACTATACTAGACATTGTTCTAATTTAAGTGACTATTATAACCATTGTTCTTATTTAGGTGACTATAATAGTCATTGTTCTAATTTAGGGGACTATAATAGCCATTGTTCTAATTTAGGGGACTATAATAGCCATTGTTCTAATTTAAGTGACAATAATAGCCATTGTTCTAATTTAGGTGACTATAATAGCCACTGTTCTAATTTAAGTGACAATAATAGCCATTGTTCTAATTTAGGTGACTATAATAGCCATTGTTCTAATTTAGGTGACTATAATAGCCATTGTTCTAATTTAAGTGACTATAATGGCCATTGTTCTAATTTAGGGGACTATAATAGCCATTGTTCTAATTTAAGTGACTATAATAGAGATTGTTCTAATTTAAGTGACAATAATAGCCATTGTTCTAATTTAGGTGACTATAATAGCCACTGTTCTAATTTAGGGGATTATAATAGCCATTGTTCTAATTTAGGGGACTATAATAGCCATTGTTCTAGTTTAGGTGACTATAAGGCATTGTTCTAATTTAAGTGACTATAATAGCCATTGTTCTAATTTAGGTGACACTAATAGCCATTGTTCTAATTTAAGTGACACTAATTTAGGTGACTATTATAGTCATTGTTCTAATTTAGGTGACTATAATAGACATTGTTCTAATTTAAGTGACTATTATAGCCATTGTTCTCTAATTTAGGTGACAATAATAGCCATTGCTCTAATTAAGGGGACTATAATAGCCATTGTTCTAGTTTAGGTGACTATAATAGACATTGTTCTAATTTAGGGGACTATAATAGCCATTGTTCTAATTTAAGTGACTATAATAGCCATTGTTCTAATTTAGGTGACTATAATAGACATTGTTCTAATTTAAGTGACAATAATAGCCATTGTTCTAATTTAGGTGACTATTATAGCCATTGTTCTAGTTTAGGTGACTATAAGGCATTGTTCTAGTTTAGGTGACTATAAGGCATTGTTCTAATTTAAGTGACAATACTAGGCATTGTTTTAATTTAGGTGACTATAATAGCCATTGTTCTAATTTAAGTGACAATAATAGCCATTGTTCTAATTTAGGGGACTATAATAGCCATTGTTCTAGTTTAGGTGACTATAAGGCATTGTTCAAATTTAAGTGACAATAATAGGCATTGTTCTAATTTAGGGGACTATAATAGCCATTGTTCTAAATTAGGTGACTATAATAGCCATTGTTCTAATTTAAGTGACAATAATAGCCATCGTTCTAATTTAGGGGACTATAATAGCCATTGTTCTAGTTTAGGTGACTATAAGGCATTGTTCTAATTTAGGTGACAATAAAAGGCATTGTTCTAATTTAAGTGACAATAATAGGCATTGTTCTAATTTAGGTGACTATAATAGACATTGTTCTAATTTAGGTGACTATAATAGCCATTGTTCTAGTTTAGGTGACTATAAGGCATTGTTGTAATTTAGGTGACAATAATAGGCATTGTTGTAATTTAGGTGACAATAATAGGCATTGTTCTAATTTAAGTGACTATAATAGCCATTGTTCTAATTTAGGGGACTATAATAGCCATTGTTCTAATTTAAGTGACTATAATAGAGATTGTTCTAATTTAAGTGACAATAATAGCCATTGTTCTAATTTAGGGGACTATAATAGCCATTGTTCTAATTTAGGTGACTATAATAGCCATTGTTCTAATTTAAGTGACAATAATAGCCATTGTTCTAATTTAGGGGACTATAATAGCCATTGTTCTAGTTTAGGTGACTATAAGGCATTGTTCAAATTTAAGTGACAATAATAGGCATTGTTCTAATTTAGGGGACTATAATAGCCATTGTTCTAAATTAGGTGACTATAATAGCCATTGTTCTAATTTAAGTGACACTAATAGCCATTGTTCTAATTTAGGGGACTATAATAGCCATTGTTCTAGTTTAGGTGACTATAAGGCATTGTTCTAATTTAGGTGACAATAAAAGGCATTGTTCTAATTTAAGTGACAATAATAGGCATTGTTCTAATTTAGGTGACTATAATAGACATTGTTCTAATTTAGGTGACTATAATAGCCATTGTTCTAGTTTAGGTGACTATAAGGCATTGTTGTAATTTAGGTGACAATAATAGGCATTGTTCTAATTTAAGTGACTATAATAGCCATTGTTCTAATTTAGGTGACTATAATAGCCATTGTTCTAATTTAAGTGACTATAATAGAGATTGTTCTAATTTAAGTGACAATAATAGCCATTGTTCTAATTTAGGTGACTATAATAGCCATTGTTCTAATTTAGGGGACCATAATAGCCATTGTTCTAATTTAAGTGACTATAATAGCCATTGTTCTAATTTAGGTGACTATAATAGACATTGTTCTAATTTAAGTGACAATACTAGCCATTGTTCTAATTTAGGTGACTATTATAGCCATTGTTCTAGTTTAGGTGACTATAAGGCATTGTTCTAGCTTAGGTGACTATAAGGCATTGTTCTAATTTAAGTGACAATAATAGGCATTGTTCTAATTTAGGTGACTTTAATAGCCATTGTTCTAATTTAGGTGACTATAATAGCCAGTGTTCTAATTTAAGTGACAATAATAGCCATTGTTCTAATTTAGGGGACTATAATAGCCATTGTTCTAGTTAAGGTGACTATAAGGCATTGTTCTAATTTAAGTGACAATAATAGGCATTGTTCTAATTTAGGGGACTATAATAGCCATTGTTCTAATTTAGGTGACTATAATAGCCATTGTTCTAATTTAAGTGACAATAATAGCCATTGTTCTAATTTAGGGGACTATAATAGCCATTGTTCTAGTTTAGGTGACGATAAGGCATTGTTCTAATTGAGGTGACAATAAAAGGCATTGTTCTAATTTAAGTGACAATAATAGGCATTGTTCTAATTTAGGTGACTATAATAGACATTGTTCTAATTTAGGTGACTATAATAGCCATTGTTCTAGTTTAGGTGACTATAAGGCATTGTTCTAATTTAAGTGACAATAATAGGCATTGTTGTAATTTAGGTGACAATAATAGGCATTGTTCTAATTTAAGTGACTATAATAGCCATTGTTCTAATTTAGGGGACTATAATAGCCATTGTTCTAATTTAAGTGACTATAATAGAGATTGTTCTAATTTAAGTGACAATCATAGCCATTGTTCTAATTTAGGGGACTATAATAGCCATTGTTCTAATTTAGGTGACTATAATAGCCATTGTTCTAATTTAAGTGACAATAATAGCCATTGTTCTAATTTAGGGGACTATAATAGCCATTAATCTAGTTTAGGTGACTATAAGGCATTGTTCTAATTTAAGTGACAATAATAGCCATTGTTCTAGTTTAGGTGACTATAATAGACATTGTTCTAATTTAGGTGACTATAATAGCCATTGTTCTAATTTAAGTGACAATAATAGCCATTGTTCTAATTTAGGTGACTATAATAGCCATTGTTCTAGTTAAGGTGACTATAAGGCATTGTTCTAATTAAGGTGACACTAATAGGCATTGTTCTAATTTATGTGACTATAAGGCATTGTTCTAATTTAAGTGACAATAATAGCCATTGTTCTAGTTTAGGTGACTATAAGGCATTGTTCTAATTTAGGTGACAATAAAAGGCATTGTTCTAATTTAAGTGACAATAATAGGCATTGTTCTAATTTAGGTGACTATAATAGACATTGTTCTAATTTAGGTGACTATAATAGCCATTGTTCTAGTTTAGGTGACTATAAGGCATTGTTCTAATTTAAGTGACAATAATAGGCATTGTTCTAATTTAGGTGACTATAATAGGCATTGTTCTAATTTAGGTGACTATAATAGCCATTGTTCTAATTTAGGTGACAATAATAGGCATTGTTCTAATTTAGGTGACTATAATAGCCATTGTTCTAATTTAGGTGACTATAATAGCCATTGTTGTAATTTAGGTGACTATAATAGGCATTGTGTTGACGGTTGCATTATCAACTACACTGGTGACAGCGGTCTACAAAGACACGGTATATGAAGCACGAAGTATTACAGAGAGCGATGTCACCGTACACGTGCATTCGGAAATAACGGTAAGAAATGCATCAATGTCTAAATGTCGCTCGATACAGTTATCTCCCTTGTAACCGACTGTATGGTGATTGTCGATACAGTTATCTCCCTTGTAACCGACTGTATGGTGATTGTTGATACAGTTATCTCCCTTGTAACCGACTGTATGGTGATTGTTGCGCTTTTTGTTCATTTTTAAACTGTGAAAACATTTTCCTATTTTAAGTTCCATGTGAAAAAATTGGATCATGTCCATGTTTTCAAAGGTGTTGCGTATTACAAAACCTCTCATGAACAAACTCAATAAAACAAGTCTGCTACACTGTTCTCTTGATTGTGTTTGTTGCTTCCAAATGATCTCCCTTGTCAGTATGTATTAACATTCACACTAGCGTTCGTTTAGTGCAGGCTGTAAAAGGTCTCCACGTGCTACGAATCAGTAGTGTTATGTTTATTGATTTACTGATCCTTTGGGACCAACGAGCCCAATATGTGCTTTGGAGTAGAATATCGCCCCGTGAGAGGTTGTGCGTCTTGCATTACTTTTTTTGAACAGACTCAATAAAACCGAATTTGCTACTTTATTCTCTTCGGTGTGCTTGTAGCAACCTGGTCGACGCCATATATAATGGATATTTTGAGCAATAATTTATAAACCTGCAGCTAAGACATGTTTAACAATATTCCCATGTCTTCCAGTGCAACATTAATTGTGAAGTGAGACGTACATAAATAATGATAAAGAAGAGCCTTTGGATGCAACAAAAACAGCCAAGAGAATAAAGTAGCAGGCTCGGTTTTATTGAGTCTGTTCATGAGAGATAATGTAAGATTCACCACCTCCCACGCCCCTAGCACCGGCGTAAGCGGTATTTTACTTCAAAGCCACCTATATTGGGCTGGTTGATCCCCAAAATAACATTAAAAGTAACACTACTGATTCCTAGCACAGGGTGACTTTTACAGCCGCCGCACTGCACTAAACGAACGCTAGTGTGCATGTTAATACATACTGATAAGGGAGTTTTTTTTACTCATCTTTAGTTAACAGGTATTATAGGATTGTGTATACAAAGATTTCGTTTTTCATTAAAGTATTTTTTTATGATTTAGTTAAGCCCCAAAAGCAATAGAGACATACTGGATTTTATCGTCGATCTGTATAATTCTGCGGAGAAACAGGATGCCTGAGATAAAATCTTATCTCGGCAGTTACTTTCCTATCCCGTCAGGTGCACCTCTTTTGATGACGTCAGCACCTTGTTTCATGAGGTCAGGGTATAGTTTAACAGAAAAAAAGCTGGAAAAGGTAAATTAATGATTTTAAACGATCAACATGATAAATAGAAAATCATGTTAGTGCCTGCTCATATCCAGTTTATCAGGTTCGGCACGAACAAAGTAAAACCCTCGGCACAGCCTCGAACTTCATTTTTTTCTCAGCCTCACCCACAGCTCCCTACTACAGGAGAGAGAGAAGAGGAAAAGAGAGAAGAAGAAATTGTGTTGTAGTATATGTATATATAAATACAAGGCTGGAAGCTAATTTCACACTTGTTTTTTTCGGAATATTTATTTTTACCTCTTTAATGCTCCGTGCGATTGGATCAGGTATACATTTTTCTTCGTTTCTGCAACATTGGATTACCAAAATATGCTCTACTGACTTGGAAATCCATCAACAATTACAAAAAATCCCAGAAAAGCAGGAGGTCTGCACAAAAAAGACAATCTTTACGAATCCGTCACGCGACACTCACAAACAATTGGTACGTAATTGTTTTGTTGGAATATGGCGCAATTCATTCGTTCGTTCGTTCGTTCGTTCGTTGACTGGTATAAGTATACACAACAATGTGGCACATGGCGTGACTGGGTTAGAGTGTGTAACAAGTGTAAAACATAGAAATAGTAGTAGTAGCAGCAGCAGTGGCAGTAGTCTAGTAAAAGTAGTAGTAGTAGTAGGTAGTAATAGTAGTAGTAGAAGAACTAGCAGTAGCAATAACAGCAGCAGTAGTAGCTGTGGTTACCATAGCGAAAATGACCTTTTTTGGCCATATGTAGCAACTCTAAATGTAAAAAACGTCGCTAAATGTTATATCGTCGCTAAATGTAAACACTTTTGTCGCTAAACGTAAAAAGGGTGATTGAGATCTCGAAAAACGTACAATGTTGTAAACACATAAAATAACATGTGATACTATACTACCAACATATGGTTGCAAAGTTTTGGTTTATTATGTTTTTATTCAAAACGTCACATTTTTACATATGTCGCTTTTTCCTTTTACAGTTAGCAACAAAAAAATGTTTTTACATTTGTCTCTTTTTTATTACATTTAGCGACGCTCATGCTTTTACATTTAAAGACGTTTGCATTTATATTTAGCCACCCTTTCTACATTTAGCAACAAATGTTTTTACATTTAGCGACGTTTTTACATTTAGCGTTGCTGCATGCGTGTTAACTAGTAGTATCTTTATTTCCTTCAAATAAGGAGATTCACAAATAATATTACAACAGTTCAGTAAGATATATACATGCGATATGAAATCAATTATAAGCAAACATATATACAATGAAAGATGAAAACGAACACAATGATACCGCTATTAAAGTGAACACTTTCTATAAACATAATTATAGTTAAAGCACCTTGTTAGCAATAGCTTAATATTAATACTAGTCTACTAAAACCTATCATTATTTGTATTTACATTAAAGTTACGTAGTCAGATTATGCTTAATCGTCATGATTATTTGCCAAAGCATGTTCCCAATAGCACGTGGCTCTCCCAATAGCACGTGGCTCTTATCGAAACGAAATAAAAGAACACTCTGTTATGGACATGTTTATATCGGAACTGACATTATTTCCTTTTTACATGTCGCTTCAGAAAACGCGGAATAATTTATGCTCACATCGTGAACCAGTTATAATACATACGTTTAAGATGTTGCTATGTTGGCTTATATCAATAAAGTATACTGGGCCATGCTGAATATAACGGTTCCAAACTGAAATGTTTTATTTTATTTAACGAAGATGTTTAACATCCATAAAACTGTCATGTTATGGTGACTCTGTCGCCTAATCGCTGCACAGCCAATTTCAGACCGTGTTTATCTCATCTCATTACGCTTACAGTTCTAGAGGTATCCGGTGTAATTCTACATTCTGGGATATTACACTCACAGTTGTAGAGGTATCCAGTGTAATTCTACTGTGCATAGAGCCATTCTGGGGAATTACACTCAAAGTTGTAGAGGTATCTAGTGTAATCCTACTGTTCATAGACATACCGTCCTCAGTTGTAAATGTTATGCCTTGGACTGTCGGTCTTGAATCTGCATTTCCTGTTCGACTTATTTATCTACTTTTGTTACATGTCATGTGTGCTATTTGTAGCAAGAGATATATTACAAATAATATGTATGTTCACAGAATGATATGCACGTTTACAGATATTTCCCCTCTTATTCACGGTAAAACAATTGATAGTCATATACATCAATACATTGTCACGAAAAACCACGACAAATGTGGCAGAATGTCACCCTTCTTTAATTACACTGGTAAACAGTTCGTACTTAAGGTCATCTGTTGAATAATTCATGGCGCACATCTGGAACCTATGGAAGCCCTGGAGGGACTTCTGACTTGCTTACTTCTAAGTTCATTACTATTTGATAACATATTCAATATTGCCATGTGACCCTTTAAGTGACATATTTTATAGGAATTCTAGTCCAGCAAAAATAAATAGTTGTAGCAGTGTACTTTAATAAAGTTAATTTATCGCATATATTAAAAATCAGCCTTAATGTTGTTTTAGACATTAAATACCATTACATGGCGATAACACATCGATCATTACATACACTGTAAGTTTTCAGAAAGAAAGCAATTGTTTCTTTTAAGTTTGTGTTATCTTTTAAATTAAAAAAAAGTTGAAACATTTTAATTGATTATTGTGAACAGCGTGCAGAAGATGGAAGGGATCGTTTGTGGGATAATTAATTAGGCATGCTAACCCTAACCCTAATGAGAGAAGGTTGTGTGAGCGGATTTATTTGTTATCAATTTGTTATTGGGTTGAATAGTTTGTATGTTTCATTTGCAATTTGTTATTGCGTTAAATAGTTTGTGTTTTTCATTTTGAGACGGTATATCGACCGACAGGTCGCACATGTTGTTTAATGGCGACGCAAAAGGTAAGACCAATACGCGATCGGTATACTGCCTCACAATTGAAAAGTTTAGACCAGTTAACACAATCTAACGCAATTTAACAAGTGAACGCATCTAAAGCTGTTCAAACGGTTAAACGTCATTCCATGTGGGACGCCATCTTTTGACATCATCAACGATGTTGAATTATATGTCATCCAATCAAAATAAGCGTTTTATTTGAACCTTGTTAAATTTGCGACGGTATATACATATGTATAAGCACATTTTAATGACTCTACCATTCAGAATTGATGATATTCATAAAGTGCGTTAAAATGTATTTATCAATTTTAAAGTATGAAAAGCCTACCTTAGGAATGGGAATATAGAGGTCTTTTATTGTATTCATATATACATGATCAATTATTTGTTATATTTATATTGCCTATCAGTGCTGCATTAGTTGTTAGAGAATATAACCTGAGAGAATATAACCCGGTGGGGTTATCTTTGTTTATATTGTCTCGTTTTATTGGGATGACAATAGGGTAAAAGTGAGGTATGGTGCATCCTAGAACCTGGTTTAAACCTCCAGCGGCACGTTTTGCCACTGACCGTTCCAATGCGGTAGCCCTATTGTCAACCCTTTTATGTTTGTGATGTCATATCTTTCCTTTTATCATCTTTGTAATTATTGTTTGATTCTATGCGTGCTTTTGGTTGACTGTGGTCCTTGAATGCTACATTTCCTGTTCGACTTTTACATCTACTTTTACGAGTTCAGTCTAATGCTAGATCGATAAGAAAGGACCGTTCATTTTATTTTTCATGCGACAACCGTTCATTTTATGTTTCATGCGACGACCGTTCATTTTATGTTTCCTTCGACGACCGTTCATTTTATGATTCTTACGACAACCGTTCATTTTATGTTTCATGCGACTACCGTTCATTTTATGTTTCCTACGACAACCGTTCATTATATGTTTCATGCGACTACCGTTCACTTTATGTTTCAAGCGACGACTTTTCATTTCATGTTTAATGCGTTGGACGAAGAACTTGTGTTTTATGTGATAAGCCTGATGAAGCTGGTCATGATGTTGTAATTTATATAATGTATCTAATAAGCTGTATGTATGTTGTACAGTTAGTTATAACGCAACATATTATACGTTTATAAACCCAAAATATGGAAACTGCGACACAATACTGCAATGAAATGCTCGATCAGATGATAACGTTAACTTGCCAAGACTATATACTGACCGAAGTTTGAAGATCTTAGAAGAATATGAGCAAGGGTTTTAACAAGTCAAATTACAGGTAGCGCCGTGGTGTAATGGTTAGCACTGCGGCTTAGTAACCCAGGGATCGCGCGTTCAATCCCAGCCAGGACCGAATTTGGGTTAATTATCGAAATATTTCAAAAAGTATTTCCTACCTTACCAGTCCTTCGGATGAGACTTTAAAACCGAGGTCTGCTCGCTAAAATGCTTAGTGCAATACAGCGAGGATAAATAAACGCTTATACGCACACGCACACAAGTCAAATTAGGGGATGTGTTTACCAACTCAGTAGAAGCCTGCGATTTCATGCTTGATTTCAAGTTTGGTAAAACATGTAAAACAAGCAAAAAGAACCCAAACATTCTCGATAAGCATTCTGACCAAGTTTGAGGAGAAAAATGTTAGTGTCAAGAATGCTAAATACAGGATTTTTTAAAAAAACAGAGTAAGGCAAGTAACTCGGCTGTATGTTTTGCGAATCAGTTGGGTAATCCACCTTCTACATACAAGCGAGAATGAGTTGATAAATATCGCACAACAACCTAAGTAAGGTTGATAGACATATATACAATACAGAAATCCGGAATAAAAATATTCTTATGGAACATAAAATGGACACGTTTCTGTACAATATTGCTCGACGGAGTTCCTGAAGGACGCAGTATATTCTTACCTGTCTTGAAAGTCACAGAGTAGTAGTTCTTCCATATAATTTTTTTAGATTAAACTCCGTCCCCTCTCACCTCAGCGGCCTTTTATTCAACTGACCGATCCAAGGCGGTGACCCTTTTGTCAACCTTGTTATATCTTGCCGTCTTTCATCTTTGTAATAAGTGTTTGTGTCTGCGCGTATTTGTGGTTAACCATGGTCCTTGGATGCTGCATTTCATATTCGACACTAATATCTACTGTTTTACGTTTACTACTGATCATTGCATTTTCAAAAGGCTTTCAATATAGCCTTTATTTTGGCCTACCACCCCTTTCCTAAATCCAAAACTAAATTTTCCTAAAAAACCCAACTATCTTAGTTACAATCAAACATTATCAGCAAATGGAGGGTACTGTGATGCTTTCAGCCTCTAATAATTCACTGAAGGTGGCACCCCCAGAATGGCAGTAAATAATATTTACTTTTGAAAATATACCCCTAAGTACAATTTTAGTCGCTGATCCTAAATGGACATTTGTTTACACTAAAATCGATTAAAATAACCGGTGGGCGACATTGCCCACTGACAGTTCCAAGTCGGTAACCCTGTCGTCAGTCTTTCTGTTGTGTAGTGTCTTTTTCATTGTATAGTTAATTTGCTCTTTGTTTGTGGTACTGTGTGGATCTACGGTGCGTTTGGGTGCTGTGCTTTTATAGGATCATTTTTCTCATTAATATGATGGAAATATAATATTTTGATTCCTTTAAGGGGATTTGTTATGATTGCGATTTTAATCCAGTCAGAATCTACAAATATAATTTTATATGCCCTTTACTGTTTTCAACCGACTGGAAGCCCCAAACAATAGAGGTATCTGACTATAATTGCTCACAGAAATATGTATAGGTATAGCAGATAAGATGACCATTTTGAAATTGGATGTGCAGGAATTAGACGTCAAGGTCACCATAACATTACAGTTTCATGGACTGTTTCGTAAGCCCCAAGCAACAGTGGTATCTGACTATAATTGCTTACAGAAATATGTATAGGTATGGCAGATAAGATGAGCATTTTGAAATTGAATGTGCAGCAATTAGACGTCAAGGTCACCATAACGGACGTTGAACATTTTCGCTTGGACAAACAACTGCTTTCAGCTTGGAAACTATATTCAGCATGGCCAGTACATTGTATTCATATTATTCAATAGAGCAAAGTTGCATTGTGTAGACGTTCTAATAGAACCAACATATGTATGTAGTATAACTGGATCCAGATATGCGCGATGAATTATTCAACAGGTTACATTAAGCACGCACGACCTTTCTACGTCTCACAACACAGTTACTTTTACATAGATCTGCATATGTAGCAGGACCCCTCTGGACCACTGAATTTTCTTAAAAACATTTTCTTTGTGAAACTTGACGTCTGTTGCGCGAAATATCCAGCAAAAAACACGGGGTTGACCAATTTGCTTTTTTTTTAATATCAATAGTTTGAAGAGACCCTATTGAATTTGTCCATTTCACTGACATTTTCAAATGTATCACTAACCAGTATTAGATTCTCAGATCTGGGCTCAGAAACATTCAGGCATATCCTAACCTGTATGAAATCATGAACTTGTCCCATTCTTGTCACATGCAACAAAAAAAGAGAAAATATTTGCACATTTTAAGAAATAAACAAGAACCGAATAACACATATCTTTTTTTTAAGCTCCAGAAAGTTCCTACCGTGACCCCTACCGTGACCGCGACTGGCAAGGGAAATAACTGTTTAGTGAGACCTTCTACCAGTATATTTAAGGAAGGATGACATTCTGTCACATCTTTCGTGACAATATTTTTATTTATATGTATGTCCCCAATGATTCTCAATTGTTTTTATGTAAATACTAATGTCTTCTTTATCTTTTTCTGAATTGGCAAATATAGTCCATGAATATATAAATGTTTAGTCTTTGTAGTTATAATTCAATTACATGGTTACACAATACACAACATTCATATAACAACTGTTTAAAATTGTTCCTGTCACTTTCATTTATCCAATTTAACAATAAAACCGAAAACACTGTTTACTTCTTCATTCGCTATTTTTCTAATAATGTTTCTCCCCCGCCACATTCACTTTAGAGAAGTGATTGCAAGGAAATCTATATCGTATACAAATACAAAAGTCGACACATGCTCCATTCAGTTTGACAGTAAATATAAAATATGTAATGCACCTGGTTAAACATATTTTTGTTGTTGAAATATTATACATCTCGCCCACTCATCAAACATTTAAAAAGACTCTTCTCATACCCTTTACTAACTGGCGGGGTTATCTTTATTCACACAGTCCCGTTTTATTTGGATAACATAAGGTAAGTGAGGTTTGGTGACCCTAGAACCTGGTTTAAACCCATAGCGGCGCTTTTGCCACGGACCGTTCCAAGACGGTAGCCTACTGTCAACCTTTTTGTGATGTCATATCTTGCCTTTTATACATCTTGTAGTTGTTGTTTGTTTTTTTGCGTGTTTGTAGTTGACTGTGGTCCTTCAATGCTATCTTTTCCTGATGGACTTATGTGTCTACTTTTGCCAATGTGTCGATTTTTACCATTTCATGTTTTTCCATATTTTGAAATGTTTACCCCTATGTGGTTACCAGCAAACATAAAAGAAAATAAGGACCACTACTTATCCAGACAGAGGGATAAAATTCCCCTCCCACGAATTCATTACATGTCTTCATCATGATCCCTGTATTGTTTCGGGTGCTACTTAAGTGGTGGCAGAAAAGAATGATCGCCTCTCCAGCCAAAAATAGAGTACTTACAATAGAATTTGCAGCAACTCTGCAGTTAGGGCAGGGGAGAAGGTTTTAGGCCCATTCTGCATTTTTTTTATTTCGATGTTAATGGAGGGTGGCTCTGAAGTGTTTATTCCGTTTGGTGCCATATGACTTTTGTGTGTTGGCGCGCCGTAAAATCCAATTAAGTTCATATGCAGTTGAAATATGTAATTATTTGTGAGCAAAATGATACCAACTATAATAAACAATATGAATAAAAAAATCTATATCAGACTCTTTTATTAAAAAAGCATGAAAGGAGAAATTTGGAAATCGTCGAACACGATAAATACAAAAAATATTGCAGTCTCGGTTTGACTGAGACTGTTCAAGAACGGTAGTGAAAAGTGCTTACTACCGTTTACGCCCTCTAGCCCCGGGTTGAGCAGAACTCGATATATAAAATGCCAATAGTACATAAATTTGAGCCATCCAGAAGATGGTATGCATATGACGGTGAACATGGAACCTTCAATGCGGTATTTTGACACCATTCCATGGCCAGCGGCGTATGGTCCGATTTTCTAACAAAACGCGTTGTCCTAAACGAGAAAACAATGGGCGAAATAAACAAAATGGAATTTAGCTGGGAGAGGTAACAGTTTCGTTGCAAAGACATTTGTCCGTGAATTTCTTTTTGGAAAGAAAATATCTTTGCTTATGAGATGTATTAGAGCAAATAAACAAGATGAACAAAGAATATGAAATGAGAATCCATGTTAAACATATAAAACAAAAAGCAAGGAGATGAATTTATATTTTTGCCAAAAGTTTGTTTTCAAGTCATGTATTTGTATTATAAAGGATACACTTAATTGCTTGAGTACATAATATTTAACAGGCAACATTTTTAACGATGTATTTTTAACCTAAGATAGCAAAAAGTAATTTCGTCTTTTTTATTACAATCAATTGCAACCAAACAAAGCAACAACCAATTTCGTTTCAATTCCACAGGACCATTTCAACCAAAAAAGAAACAAGCAGTTTGGTCGCAATCAACTCTGTCTCTATACGAAGAAATAATTTTGTCTTTTAACCTTAAAGTGATGTATACCACATGGCAGCTTATATCAATACGCGGAGACCAAGGAGTGTTGTCAAGAAGTGTACCAAGAAATGCATCAAGCTGAATGATCAAATGCACCTATGGGAGCTTAGAAACAAAGCAGGCACGTTTTGGTGTCTTTATAAGTTATGATTTGGCGTAGACATAATCCCGTAATATGTGATTATCTGTTATTTTACAGACACACGTCTTTAAATACTGTCGATATATAGGTTAATTTATCTACAAAACAAATCTCCTGGAAAATGACATTTTACTTTCATAAAGAATGACATGGTTGATCAATTTTGTATTAAATAAACTACGCGTTACCACAATCCTCTCACCTTTTTCATGGGAGTCAATGCATTTACATAGAGCTGGATATACATTGGACAGACTGATTCCCTAGGGAATAATTACTGATATGGGAGATCCTTTGGAAGCAACAAACACAACCAAGACAATAAATTAGCATTATCGGATGTTTTGGGTAGGTAATGTAAGAAGCAATGCCTCTCACACACCCTAGCACCAGCTTAAGGGGTATTCTGCATCAAAGCCACCTATACTGAGCTCGTTATCCCAAAGGACCAATGGTATCACGGGGAGACATTTTAGTGTGAATGGTAATAAATACTGATAAGGGCGATCCTTTGGAGGCAACAAACACACAAAGAGAATAAAGTAGTTGACTCGGTTTTATTGAGTCTGTTAATGAGCGGTAATGTTAGATAGGTATGAAAGCACCAATTATTTTCCCCATAGACACCAATGTTAAAGTGTCACATATTAATGATTTGCTGCAAATTCAACTCAAGTATAGATAATGCAGCAGTGTAATGTTCATATAGAAAACTATTTTTCCACTTGAAAAATCACCAGAAAACGTGGTGTCACAAGACATGTAAGAAAGTTCTTGTTTGTTTACTAAACAGGTCAAGGGTACAGCTGTTTTTATTGATCGACTGTTTTCATTGCTCACAAAGTGTAAGCATAGAGTCGAAATTTCGAAAATGTTCATCAGTGATCCAGTAAAACATATTAATACGCTTCTTATACATATAACCACAAAATCGAAAAGAAATGGGCAGTTTTCCCCTACTTATAATGCCCATTTCCATCGAAAAAGGAGGGATTACTTTTTATTATAGGAACTACATTCGACTACACCTCGGAGGTTTACATGTAATTGGTGGTGGTAAACCTAGATAGAAGCACCTCGGAGGTTTACATGTAATTGGTGGTGGTAAACCTAGATAGAAGCAAAACCTCTCAGGTCCCCCTACCAGCACCGGCTTTAGCGTCATTTTACTTCAAAGTCACTTGAATATTTGGCTACAGTTAGAAATTTGGCAACATAACACCTGTGCCTATTTGACAAGTAACATACTATACTATTGGTTTAAACATTGTACATTCAACTGGTACCTAACTATCTGATGAGCTATACAAATACACTACACTGCCCATTGTGTTAGAACCAGTTTAAAATGTCCTTTGTAGTTGTTGTTTGTTTCTGTGCGTGTTCTTGCCTTTTATTAATTTTTGTAGTTGTTGTTTGTTTCTGTCCGTGTTTGTGGTGTCACATCTTACCTTTTATTAATCTTCGTAGTTGTTGTTTGTTTTTGTGCGTGTTTGTGATTTCACATCTTGCCTTTTATTAATCTTCATAGTTGTAGTTTGTTTCTGTGCGTGTTTGTGATGTCACATCTTGCCTTTTATTAATTTTCGTAGTTGTTGTTTGTTTCTGTGCGTGTTTGTGATGTCACATCTTGTCTTTTATAATTCTTCGTAGTTGTTGTTTGTTTCTGTGCGTGTTTGTGATGTCACATCTTGCCTTTTATTAATCTACGTAGTTGTTGTTTGTTTCTGTGCGTGTTTGTGATGTCACATCTTGCCTTTTATTAATCTTCGTAGTTGTTGTTTGTTTCTGTGCGTGTTTGTGATGTCACATCTTGCCTTTTATTAATCTACGTAGTTGTTGTTTGTTTCTGTGCGTGTTTGTGATGTCACATCTTGCCTTTTATTATAGTTGTAGTTTGTTTCTGTGCGTGTTTGCGATGTCACATCTTGCCTTTTATTAATCTTCGTAGTTGTTGTTTGTTTCTGTGCGTGTTTGTGATGTCACATCTTGCCTTTTATTAATCTTCGTAGTTGTTGTTTGTTTCTGTGCGTGTTTGTGATGTCAGATCTTGCCTTTTATTAATCTTCGTAGTTGTTGTTTGTTTCTGTGCGTGTTTGTGGTGTCACATCTTGCCTTTTATTAATCTTCGTAGTTGTTGTTTGTTTCTGTGCGTGTTTGTGATGTCAGATCTTGCCTTTTATTAATCTTCGTAGTTGTTGTTTGTTTCTGTGCGTGTTTGTGATGTCACATCTTGCCTTTTATTAATCTTCGTAGTTGTTGTTTGTTTCTGTGCGTGTTTGTGATGTCACATCTTGCCTTTTATTAATCTTCGTAGTTGTTGTTTGTTTCTGTGCGTGTTTGTGGTGTCACATCTTGCCTTTTATTAATCTTCGTAGTTGTTGTTTGTTTCTGTGCGTGTTTGTGATGTCACATCTTGCCTTTTATTAATCTTCGTAGTTGTTGTTTGTTTCTGTGCGTGTTTGTGATGTCACATCTTGCCTTTTATTAATCTTCGTAGTTGTTGTTTGTTTCTGTGCGTGTTTGTGGTGTCACATCTTGCCTTTTATTAATCTTCGTAGTTGTTGTTTGTTTCTGTGCGTGTTTGTGGTGTCACATCTTGCCTTTTATTAATCTTCGTAGCTGTTGTTTGTTTCTGTGCGTGTTTGTGGTGTCACATCTTGCCTTTTATTAATCTTCGTAGCTGTTGTTTGTTTCTGTGCGTGTTTGTGGTGTCACATCTTGCCTTTTATTAATCTTCGTAGCTGTTGTTTGTTTCTGTGCGTGTTTGTGGTGTCACATCTTGCCTTTTATTAATCTTCGTAGTTGTTGTTTGTTTCTGTGCGTGTTTGTGGTGTCACATCTTGCCTTTTATTAATCTTCGTAGTTGTTGTTTGTTTCTGTGCGTGTTTGTGATGTCAGATCTTGCCTTTTATTAATCTTCGTAGTTGTTGTTTGTTTCTGTGCGTGTTTGTGATGTCACATCTTGCCTTTTATTAATCTTCGTAGTTGTTGTTTGTTTCTGTGCGTGTTTGTGATGTCACATCTTGCCTTTTATTAATCTTCGTAGTTGTTGTTTGTTTCTGTGCGTGTTTGTGGTGTCACATCTTGCCTTTTATTAATCTTCGTAGTTGTTGTTTGTTTCTGTGCGTGTTTGTGATGTCACATCTTGCCTTTTATTAATCTTCGTAGTTGTTGTTTGTTTCTGTGCGTGTTTGTGGTGTCACATCTTGCCTTTTATTAATCTTCGTAGCTGTTGTTTGTTTCTGTGCGTGTTTGTGGTGTCACATCTTGCCTTTTATTAATCTTCGTAGCTGTTGTTTGTTTCTGTGCGTGTTTGTGGTGTCACATCTTGCCTTTTATTAATCTTCGTAGCTGTTGTTTGTTTCTGTGCGTGTTTGTGGTGTCACATCTTGCCTTTTATTAATCTTCGTAGTTGTTGTTTGTTTCTGTGCGTGTTTGTGATGTCACATCTTGCCTTTTATTAATCTTCGTAGTTGTTGTTTGTTTCTGTGCGTGTTTGTGATGTCACATCTTGCCTTTTATTAATCTTCGTAGTTGTTGTTTGTTTCTGTGCGTGTTTGTGATGTCACATCTTGCCTTTTATTAATCTTCGTAGTTGTTGTTTGTTTCTGTGCGTGTTTGTGATGTCATATCTTGCCTTTTATTAATCTTCGTAGTTGTTGTTTGTTTCTGTGCGTGTTTGTGGTGTCACATCTTGCCTTTTATTAATCTTCGTAGTTGTTGTTTGTTTCTGTGAGTGTTTGTGATGTCACATCTTGCCTTTTATTAATCTTCGTAGCTGTTGTTTGTTTCTGTGCGTGTTTGTGGTGTCACATCTTGCCTTTTATTAATCTTCGTAGCTGTTGTTTGTTTCTGTGCGTGTTTGTGGTGTCACATCTTGCCTTTTATTAATCTTCGTAGCTGTTGTTTGTTTCTGTGCGTGTTTGTGGTGTCACATCTTGCCTTTTATTAATCTTCGTAGTTGTTGTTTGTTTCTGTGCGTGTTTGTGGTGTCACATCTTGCCTTTTATTAATCTTCGTAGTTGTTGTTTGTTTCTGTGCGTGTTTGTGATGTCACATCTTGCCTTTTATTAATCTTCGTAGTTGTTGTTTGTTTCTGTGCGTGTTTGTGGTGTCACATCTTGCCTTTTATTAATCTTCGTAGTTGTTGTTTGTTTCTGTGCGTGTTTGTGGTTGACTGGTTCTAGAATGCTACATTTCCTTTTCGACTTTTATATGTAATGTTTTATTTAGGTTAAATTATTTTTCGAAATAATTTACTAAAAATGCAAAAGGAATGTTTTCAAGAAGATAAAAGTAATTCAGTAACACTAAGTTATTTTTTTTATATACATCTAAAGTCGAGGAGGACACGCACAAAACACGAGACCGATGTTTATGTTAACAAAAGTCGATTATATTATTCAAAGATGTTTAATGAGTCTACTTTGAAACTATTGAAAATGATTAAGCTAATGCCATGTACAACATTCTGTATTCTGTATAAATAATAGGGATGCTATTTCGTCAATTCCGGATTGCAATGTTTTACTTTTCAAAGAGAAATGCATTATTCAAACTCACAGAGCCTATATTACTGATACAAACACATTAGGGACCCTGGTTAAGCATTATCTATTTAGCTTAACTGCCTTTTTGCTAATATCCCTTGATAAAACTTAATAAGTCAATATGGTGTGACACGGAATAGATAACTCACGTCATATTTCCCCAAAGTATCAGAACTTTGGATTAAAGGTGACTGATAAGCGATTATCTTTATACTTATACTGTCTCCAAAATACGTTGTGGGAATGGGCAATGAACATCGCGCCAATTAATGTAGGTCACTGTTGTATGGTTGGCTTTAACTGAGTTATTGCCACATATATGGTATGCCTGACGAGATGTGAAAGGCTTTATGAATATGACAAAAACGGACAGAATGAACTTGAAGTTGAGGGTGAGTGGGAGACAAAAGTGACCTTATTATTTCCCGAGAACCACAAGGCGTTTGATGGAAGACAGAAAAGCATATACATGATATAGAGATAGACGCTATTCTCAAATCAGTTATTCAGACCCGAATTTCTCTAATTATCAATACAAAGGTGTATGTATTTTGCTTTATAAGCAATACATGATTTTTGTCTGTTTTGATATTAAAGAGACACATGGTAATCTTATATTAATTTTACCGAACATTATTGTGAAAGAAAATACCTGTTCATGCAGTTACAACAAAAGGTTCAGCCTTATTCTAATAGATATTCTGTAAGAACTTTATTATATCCCCGCTTTCACAAAGTCGTTTGTAAAATTAATCTCTGGGTTCAGTAATCGCGACAAAGTTATATTGTCTAACGTGCCGTTGGTGAGGACCTGTAATGGTTGTTGTTTTTGTTCAGATGGCTGTGTATCTCTATAGACAGGTCTACTGCTTAAACAAAATAGGAGATCTTATGCGATGGCACGTCTCCATTGACTGTCTGTCCATAAACTGTTCATCTATACTCATCAAAAATGACTAGTTTTGTTTTTATGAAACTTTACTAAATTCAACGTTGACTGTGTTCTGTGAATGTTACATTTTCTGTTCGACTTAACTAACTTTATTGCATTTCAACTTTTCGCAGGCATCAACATTTGTTCTAAACATGTTGTTTTTGTTTTACAGGGAAACATTACCTGGGTTTTTACCAATGAAGCTACATTGACAATAATGCTTAGACTATCAGGTGGAAGCTTCGAGGATATCAACAACACCGATGTCATCTGTAACTCAAATACGTCAACCATTATACTGATAATCGGCGAGCAACGTTCAGAACACATCGCAGCTGTAACCGGAACCGGAAATAGAAATGGACATGTGATAATATTGCTATGGTTAACTGCGGTATTGCTTGACTGGAAACACTTGCATCTTGTGCTGTTAATAGGTGTGGCAAATACTATTTCACATAGCTTAGCCGCCGGACAACAGACAAACATCGACGCCGAAGAGAAATTCGTTGATATTCAAATACGAGCACCTCGGTAAGAAACACGGTACTTTTAGCAATAGACTATAAAATTAAAGACAAACGAAAAATAGTCATACATGTCATATATTTGCTTGGAAAAGAGAATACCACTGTTGTACTATATGAGATTTTGTTAAAACAACATATCTTTTAATTTAAATTGTGCCATCATGGCCATATTTGTAATATGACTTCCAGTGTTGAAGGATAAATAACAGCAACCTTTTACGCGGTCGTTTTATGAGTTAATATTTGAAAATGCATGCGTATTTTATTACCCTGTTTGAGACATTTTGCTATGTGTCTAAACATTTCACAAAATAATAAATAATGTCGTAAGATGCGTGTATGCTTCCTTTAATATTATCATGTCTTGTATCATTTGTCTCATTTTATTAACGCAAACTTAAGTATTGGCAACAAACGTATGCAGTGCTTACTTGGTTATTCCATGCAGCATGCCATTTATGTCAATTTGTCGCTGCAGGAGATTACGCTACGAGGATGTGAATTTGTTTGCAAACGGAGGTACCCTTCGTGTGTTAGGCCAAACTACAAGCGATAAAATGGACTCCATGTGCAGAACGGAAAAGGTTCTTGCTGGTAAGTGAATATTGAGATTCCTAGACATATATGAATACACGAACACAAGTGTGGTGCATGCTGGTTATGATTGTCAGCGAGAAAATTGCTGAAGTTTGAAGAGAAATTTCATATCTCCGTAGACAATCTTTATATGGCATCATATGTTCTATTTACTTGTGAAAGTAAAATATCAGTCACACTGAAACAATATAAACAAATCTTTCAAATGTTGCATGCCTTACTAAAGTCGTATTTTCTATTCCGTTAAAGCAAACAAACCACTATATTATTTAATAATAATAATGATAATGAAGCGTATATTAATTTAGTCGTCAAAAATGATCATTTTAAGTCTATTATAATGTAACATTATAATTAACAGAATACAAAACTACAAATATTGATGTATACATGTTCAAAAGCAACGGTTAATTATATTTTGTACAGCTATGATGTTATTTGTTTTAGGTTGTGATAGCTGTTGCCATGGTAACGGAATCTGTGTTCGAAATCTGTGCGCGTGCGATTATGGATTTGACTCCAAATATAGTTGCAGTAAGCATATATTTATAATTGAAGCACAAACAAATAATCTCAGTGAACATTCGCTAAGTACCTATACCTCCTCCACCCACAAAAAAGAAGAAAAAAAGAAGAACAAGAAACAAACAACATCAACAAAAAAACAACAAAAACAAACAAAAGATAAAATAAAATAAGCAACAAGCATTAACTATTAGGTCCATCAATATATACTTAAGGGAAAAAGAAACGCAACTTTTTTAAGGTCAATTATATGTTTATAGAGTTTGAATAGTTGGCTATGGCGTCTGGAATTGGGCAAGGAACTGCGTCGAGGTTAGGTTGGTGTCCTAGAGTTTTGGGTTCGAATCCGTTGGTACGTGGTTGGTACACAATTTGCTCAACACAGACACATACAAAGGCACGCACGCTAGCACGCACACCGAAAAAAACTGCATTTTTCATATTTTATATCCTGCATTTCGGAGATAAAACAAATAAAATAACATTATGGCATAGCGTCAAAAATATATAACGGTATATTTGAAGAATAAACATAAAAACTGATAACTGATAAAGCAGCTAATAATATAATTATTGTATGACGCCTCCATTACGTAAATGTTTTATCTCAAGAACTCGGGAGTACTAATTCGTATACTCCAGTGCAATCTACTGAAGATAATGTTGTTTCGACGCATATCACTCAGTGCAAGATTTTCAAGGCAGGAATAGGCGAAAAACAAAACAGACTTCCAACGATGTACTGGATTCCGAAATTATACAAACAATCATATAAAGCCCGTTTTATTTGCAATTCTATTTCTTGCACCACTGCAAATAACTACAAACGTTTAGAATATTGTCTTACTGCCGTTAAATATCACATTAAACAATATTGTGCTAAAGCCATGAAGTTTGTGAATCACTTATTTTTTTATTATAATATGTTCTTCAAGTATGGAACTTAGGTTTATAGACAAATTGTTGGTATCCCCATGGGTACGAACTGTGCATCCCTTGTGGCAGATTTGTTTTTATATTGCCATGAAAGAGATTTCATATTGATTCTTTCACCAGATACACAGGCAGATGTTATTTAAGCCGTCAATGACACCTCTCGGTATCTGGATGGCATATTAAACATTGACAACCCTTTCTTTTCTACTATGGTTAGTAATATATATCCTAAATAACTTCAACTTAACAAAGCTAATATTTCTGATATTAACGCTTATTTTCTCGATTTACATCTCTCTATTGAAAATGGCGAAATAATTAGCAAAATCTATGACAAGGTAGATGATTTTAATTTTGATATTGTTAATTATACCCATTTAGATAGGGATGTTCCCCGAGCAACTTCTCATGGAGTCTATGTGTCTCAACTTATTCGTTTTTCGAGAGCTTGTACTCGAGTTGAGGACTTTTCTATTCGTATTCTTTGTATAACTAAGAAGCTCCTCCATCAGGGCTATCGTTACCATAAACTTCGGAAAACATTTGCAAAAGTTTATTATCGTAACCTTGATCTACTTTCCAAATATGAAAGTAATTTAAGAAATCTTCTGCAACAAGGACTATCACAACCTGACTTCTATAGTGATGCGATTTACAAACTTCGCAAGATCCTTGGTCATCTTCACTTTCATACTATCTTTGTTAAACTTGTTAAAAAGTTTATCAAAAGAGGTTATGACCCTATCATTTTGCAATTGACTGCATACTTGGTGGTGGACTCATTTACAGTTCGCTATGGTGCTTTCCTCTTTAATTTGTTCGATGACCGGACAGGCTGTGGACCGTATGATGACGTACCTAAAGTCCAATGACGGTGATGTTTGATGTTTGATGTTTGTTTGCAAAATTGTCTTGTCGTGACCTCAATTGTTTATTCTCTTGTTGCTCTGGCTTCTGCCAAGTCATTGAGTACCTTCTTTGTGGCTTTCAAGGCTATTGTTTTTTTTGTATTGATGGATACATGAGCATCTTTGTGTTTTACTTATATTGCCTATTAATGCTGCCTTGTTGGTTATTTACACTGTCCCGTTTTATTAGGATGACAGTAGGGTAAATGTGAGGTTTGGTGAACCCTAAAACCTGGTTTAAACCAGCCAGCAGCCTTGTTTACCGCTGATCGTTCCAAGGCGGTAGCTCTATTGTCAATCCTTTTTGTGTTTGTGACGTCATATGCCTTTATTCTTTGTTACATTGCCATTCATGTTTGTCCTTTTGCGTGTTTTGGGGTTAACTGTGTTCAATGAAAGCTGCATTTCCTGTTCGACGTTTATACTTATATTTATATAAATATACATTTCTGCGTTTGTTAGACTGTACACTATATGAGGGGATAAGAACAGATAATGTCTATTATTTGATATATACGAAGAAACTGCTTTAAATATTTCTTGTATGGTTTCCAATACTCCCGTAATAGATGTTGGATCCACAACCTCACATAAGTATAGTTCTACAACACATATGTATAATTCCACAACACTTGGGTATAGTTCTACAACACATGGGTGTAGATTTACAACACATATGTATAGTTCTACAACATATGGATATAGTTCTACAAAACATAAGTATAGTTCTACAACACATGGGTATAGTTCTACAACACATAGGTGTAGTACTACAACATATGGGTATGGTTCTACAATATATATATAGTTCTACAACACATGGGGTGTAGTTCTACAACACTTGGGCATGGTTCAACAACACATTGATATAGTTCTACAACACGTGGGTATAGTTCTACAACACATGGGTATAGTTCTTCAACACATAGGAATAGTTCTACAACACTTGGGTATAGTTCTGCAACACATGGGTGTAGTTCTACAACACATAAGTATAGTTCTGCAACACATGGGTGTAGTTCTACAATACATGGGTGTAGTCTACAACACATGGGTATAGTTCTACAGCACACATGGGTGTAGTTCTACAAAACATGGGTCTAAAACACATGGGTATAATTCTACAATATATGGGTATAGTTCTAAAACACATGGGTATAGTTTTACAACACATGGGTATAGTTCTACAGCATATGGATATAGTTTCGCCACATATGGGTATAGTTCTACATTACATGGGTAGAGTTCTACAACACATGGTGTAATTCTACAACACTTGAGTATAGTTCGTGCTATAACACACGGGTATAGTTCTACAACACATGGGTATAATTTTACAACACATGAGTATAGTTCTACAACACTTGGGTATATTTCTATAACACACGGGTATAGTTCTACAACATATGGGTATAGTTCTACATCACAGGGGTATAGTTCTACAACACATGGGTATAGTTTTACAACACGCGGGTATAATTCTACAACACATGGATACAGTTCTACAGCATATGAATATAGTTCTACAACACATGTGTATAGTTCTACAACACGTGGGTATTGTCTTACAACACATGGGTACAGTTCTACAACTTATGGGTATAGTTCTACAACACATGGGTATATACGAAATATTGCAGTCTCGGTTTGATTTAATGTAAAAATGTAAAAACCGTCTTGAGTGAACACCACGGTACTTAAGTGCTTTAGGGCATGCTCACAGAGATTCCAGAGATATATTATATATTATAACAAGATGATTCAAACTAGATGTATATAGAAGAAGATGACATTTAATTGACTTAAACTAGTACATAGTTTTTCATGATATAAACACATATTATATTTTTTAAGCACAATATCAAGATTAGTACAAGTTCACCTGTTTACAAAATTTTCGAACGTGTTATTTACTTGTGGTTATGAAAGTTAAACGAATTAAGCTAATAATATATTTTTTTACAGGAAGCAAACCAGGACGAAATGTGCTGTATTCGCATCCACTGGATCCCCATTTATCAAGAACCATTCTGCCAAATGGTGACATCATATCACTCAATGATGTAATAAATACAAAGTTAACAGTGATTTCTGCAAATATCCAAGACGGTTTTTACATTGATTTAAATATGAAAGATATGGACAATATAAATTCGAAAATCTTGTTTTACAATAATGGTTTTATAAAGGACATTATTGGAAGTATAGAAAACAACACATTTTTGATAAAACTGAGACGGTCTAGGCTATCCAACTGTGTGGTAAATGTACGGGTTATTATAGGTGGTGACTACAATCTGAGGTTGGTAAACGATGTAAAAGTGTGCAACGAAACAGGTCAAAATGCAATTAGTAATATAAAGTCAGATAGAGTAAGAAAGTCAAACAAAAATAAACATCAAAGACGATTCAGAAGCAATTCTACAAGGCATGAATCAAGACGAAAAAGAAAAAGGTTTAATGGTGACAACATTAAAGGTGGTTTCATAGATATTCCAGTAAGGGTGGAAAGATGTGGTGAGGATTTTATACATGATGTGTCGGTATCATTTGAACTTGTTCCTAAATATAACACGCCACAGCATGCCGACGCTGAATTCGTGCAGTCAAACGAAAGTATTTCTATGCATTCTTACTGGAATGACACAAATATGAGATTGTTTCTACGTTTACCAGACGTGGATAAACCATTAACAGGCGACACAAACTCATCAAAATGTAAACATGTCATTGATACCCAGCAACGAATGTGTACAGGAGGCAATTTGAAAATATATGAACACATTTGTCATAAGTTGCAAGTTCAAAATTCAAGAAATAACAGTCGTCATATAATAACGAATGAACTATGTTTGCGTATTATAAACAGTTTAAATTATTTCTGTGATATATTTATTTCCAAACCATTTACAGCGGATACCGATTGCTATTCACATTTTACGGATGATGTCAATTTATTTTCAAATGATGAATTTTATATACGACCTAAAGTCATGTTTTCCGATGGCAAAGAAATTATTGGAAAAGAAAGACAAATGTCTTTGCACAATCTAACAGAATTAAGAGAACACGGAATTGTAATTAAAGATGACAAACCAATTTTTAAAATTCTTAAAGTTTCAGTCATCCCTACGGATCCAGTTCCGTTAGATATTTACCAGGTTAAGTTGGATTACGCATGCGCAACAAACAGCACCATAATTAAAATGAACGTTACCGGAAGTGATTTGTATACAAATCACGAGACTTGCCATGGAATAACGTCATGCAATTGTTGCATATTGCACGCTGCTGGTGCTGCAGATGCTGTTGTTGACCACGTGAAAATACACGTAACTGACTCATTTACAAACCTCGAAATTGCAGAGGAAATGGTTGTTATATTTTAGAGTTAAAAGCAAAGCTTGCTGTATATTATGGGTATTGTTGGCTACTAATTACTATTATGGAAGTTAATTTATTTTTTTGTTGATTATTGATTGCTGTTGACAAATAAAATACACTGGAGGTGGCCAGTTTAGAATTACATATCCGTGCGCAAACTGACGGAAGTTCGTCAGCCATTAACATACAATCAAGAAAAAATCATCAACGTGTGAGGAAAACAAAGATATTACGTGTTATTAATTTTCGCTGTACTCAAAATAACGTTTTGATAAGCACCAGTATTAACCCTTAACCCACTAAGCACGACTATAATAGCCTTTGCGTCCATTGTAAACCCAGATCAGCTTGCGAGTAACTCGCAGGCTGATCAAGGTTTACAATGTCCGGCTGCTCAGTCATTTCCCCCAAATCACGCCTTTGTCACATAAATGGAATGATCTTAATTCAAAGAAAGAACAGTCCATTATATATATGTAGCGAGTTATGGGTTAAAAGTAACCTTTTGATATGCCCTGGTATTAATCGATAGACATGACACTATTTAACAGCGTCAAGGTAAAAACGAGTATACATTTAAAAGAAATGAAACCGCCAAATAACTCAAAACTTCACTAAAAAATAACGTTTATCAAAACTCCACCCAGGTGTTCTGTTCATATAGTAATTTGTATGTGCCGATTAAAATTATAGGTTCAATCACGGGTTCTTTAAATACTAATAATTGAATATACGTGAAATGAATTAGGAGCTGTAACTTTTAATTCGATCCTCCAGTTTTGGGTTTTGGTCTGGCTTTTTAAAGCCGTTTATATTTTGTCTATAGAGTTTGGATTCTCGAAATAACTTATATATTTACCTCGTCGTCAGTAGGTTTAGCAACGCTGTAATCTGCTGTAACATGTATCTAATGGTTGGAAAGCTACTTTAAATATATTTAAAAGGCAAATATATAAAATAAGTGTGATATGTATCGGTTATCAGTCTTATTCTGTTGTGCAATATATTTATTTCGATAAATTGTATTTTGATTAAATAAAACATGATTTTTCTATGTTTTGTATCTGTTTTACTTAATTACCTTTAC
>JAWPHD010010483.1:0-93357 GCA_037043455.1 Cyrtodaria siliqua | reverse complement strand
TAATAACTTAAGATTGGTAGTTAATCGGTTTGCATTATGCTGCAAAGGCTCCAATATTGCCTGTACTACTAAAATATTCCAAAAGGTGAATAAACAACACGATGTATGTAAAAAGGCATACCGAGGAAAGAAAACACAGAGAAAGTTGTTCCACACCTATCGACACTGCGGTAACCAGTCCGTAACCCGACAAAATTGACACAGAGGCAAATAAATTTTCGGGATGGGGGGAGGCATTTTTCTGCATTTTGGCATATACCTCAGGATCGTCGTTTGACCGTTTTTGGGGCCGAAATTCATTCCCCACCCCTAAATGTATTTTATTTTTCCCCTTTTTCCTGTGAAAAATTCCCCTTTAAAAAAAAGTATTTTTGTGTGAATTTTTATAAGGCCAGAAAAATAATGCCTGTGTTTTTGGTTACCCGACCGTCCCTATTTTTTAAAAAATAAAATTTTAAAAAAAATAGTACGAAAAAGATGGGTACGAAACGGTAATGTACGAAAAGAGAGTATGAAACATGCGCTAAAACCCGTTTTGGCTATTCGTATTGGAAAATGAAGCCATTGGACAGAGCAGAAGTTATGAAAAACATTAATCAAGACATGCTGCCAGCAGATTTGTTCTTCCAATACCACCCAGCCTCAGGAAAATTATAAAATGCAATCGAATGTAAACTCGTAATGGCAGAAAATATGTGTTTTCAATTTATTTTATTCAAAACAAACAAGTTAAGAAGATATCATTGCAAAATCACTACAAATTAACTACTTGACACGTTAAAGATACCTTTAACATCGTCCAAACCACATGGGCAAAAATAAAAGAAGTAAAAGAAAGAATTTACCGACCTACCTACCCTTTTTTTCAGCAGAGTAACCAGAAACACAGGTATTTGTTTTTCTGGCCTAAGTCCAATACAGGAAAACAGCATACATTTTGCAATTTGAAATGGTAAATTCTTGGTACCACTTAAATAATAAAAAAAAAACACAATTTGTGTTTCTTAAAAATTCCCCTTTGATATTGAAAACAATGCATAGATTTATATAATGAAAACTTGTAGCGACTACTCCTCTGAAACTACTTGACGGATTTTCATGAAACTTCACAGGAATGTTGCTCTTAATGTCTAATTGATCCTAGCCCCCCAGTCGGTGGTGGGGTGATAAGAATTAACCGACTGCTCGTTACTTAGCAGAGGGGTAGGACCCCGACTCCCCCGAAATGTAACCCACCTGTTGACCGTGGGTGGCGACCCGTGTAGTTGGAGAAGGGAGTCCTGGTGGTTGAGTGGCGTGAGATCTGGTAGTTATCTCCACGTTGCAGCACACCACTTTAGTCCGGACTTCAACTAGACGGGCGGTCACATTTAGCCCGATCTGATCAATCGGTTTGTCACGCCAGCTATAAGAGATCCGACCTTATTATTCAGACAGTACCAGTACACTGTATCCTACTTACCTTTTATATTGTTCTACTTTAAATACATAGGGTCTTTTATGGCGGTGGCGCACGGGTTAATCATGTATTTCAAAACGCTATATGGTTATAGTCGTGCCACTTTTTAAGCGGAACATAAGTGCGGCTCTTTGACTTTTTAGTTTAGGGGTTATGTCCGCTGGGTGGTATGGGGGGTCTGATGCGTTGGCTTTATATGAGTATACCTTCTACGTATTCTTGGCATTTTGACTGTTGGATATCCACAGCAAATGTCCCCTTGTTGGACTCCGAGGTGGGTGAGAAGCGTGGAAGATGAATTCTTAACGCCCATCATGGCATCACAAAACGCACAGACTACGAACAAATGGGGAAAAACAGAACATGATACTGAGGAACCAGTGATCAACCAGTCCTTTCCTCGTTTTCTTATCATTCAATCAGAAGAATGAATGAATGGTGTTTTACGGCACGTCGACACACAAATAGGTCATATTGTGCGCAAAAATTGATGAAAAATGAAGAAATGAAGTATTAATTAAAAATTAATGTAAATATATAAAGATAAAACTATTAAAAAATAAGGATTCAGAAGACGGGGAAAGACCTGTTGCAGATATGTCACCTTTTGCCATTCAAAAAACTGTCCAATCCATCGCTGGACATGTCAAACAAATTAAAAAACAACTCTTCTAATTGAAACGGAAAAAAAAATCCCACTCTGATAATGTATTAACAATTACTCAAATTCTAAACACAAAAGTAAAATGCTACCCTCACTCCTCTATGAATATCTCCAAAGGCGTCATCAGGTGCCTGGATCTCTCCGGAGTACCTGAAGACGAAATTATTCACGAGCTTGCGCCACAGTTGGTAACTGCAGCTCGCCGAATAATCATCTAGAGGAATGACAAAATTATTAGTACAAATACTATCATACTCACATCTGCAACACCCGTCTTACCAAAAACAATAAAGGTGACATATCTGCAATTGCATGTTGACGCCTACATTCCAAACCCGTTACGTTGCTACAACTGCCAAGCCTTTGGGCACCACAACTCCAGGTGTACTAAAGAAGAACGTTGTGGTAAATGTGGCGATTCTGCATTCAAACATAACGAATCAGATTGTCCTAACGACCTCAAATGTACCAACTGCGGTCTGGGACATCACGCAAATTCAAAATTATGTGAAAAATTTAAAAAAGAAAAAGAAATCATAACAGTTAAATATACACAAAACATCCCCTTTCCAGAAGCAAGAAAATTAATTGAAGAAAAATATAAAATTTCAAGTCCGACCTCTACGCATCTATTCTCAAAACAAAAGCAACACACACAGAATACAGGGATGCAAGTACGAAATACGAACCACAGTCAGAAATTCAAAATACAAAGAATACTTCCTCAGTATCAAATCCAAACAAAAATCAACAAATACAACTTAACAAACCAAAATTAAACTTTTCACCTAATCCAACTTTTACATTTAAATCAAACACAAAACCGGCAAGCTCTGGCAATGTCAAGAGCATGTCAGTTTCTCAGAATTGGAAAGGGGGTTCTTCTACGCCTACATCCTGCTACAGGCTCTCCTTCTTCCATTGATTTAACAATATGCGATCCAACGCTTTTGATGGATTTTTCGTGGAGTGTTGGAGACGACCTCTGTGGAAGTGACCACTTCCCCATATTTCTTGAAAATATCGGCCCTCCACTTCTCGAAAAAACGCAACGATGGAAACTTCGCAAGGCTGATTGGACTACGTTTCAATCTCTTTGCGAGGAACAATTCCGTTTTCGATGATGTCGAAGACGCAACTGCTCTTTTTACCAAAACTCTTCACGATATAGGAACAAACTATTCCAAAAACCTCGGCAAATCCTAAACGCCCACATAAACCAGTGTACGACGATGACTGCAAAAAAGCAGTCAACGATCGTAAAGCTGCATTAAATAATTTTAACTTGCGGCCAACTCAAACAAATTTAGATAACTTTTAGAGTTTTTCGTGCGAAAGCCCGTCGTACAATTAAGAATAGCAAGAGGAAATCCTGGAGATCTTACGTCTCATCTCTTAAGAAGACATGGGACATGGTCCGGAAAATAAGTGGTAAAGGTAATTCTAGTTCTGTAAATCATCTTAAAACAGATAATGGAGATATAACATCTGTCAAAGATATTACAAACACTTTGGCAGAAACTTTTTCAAAAAATTCTTCTTCTGAAAATTGTCAACCAAATTTTCTGAAAAATAAGAAACAAAAAGAACAGAAGAAGCTGAATTTCAAGTCGAAAAACTTGGAAAAATACAATAAACTATTCACTCTCAAAGAACTTCGAGAGTCCCTTAAAAAGGCTCATGATACATCAGCTGATTCTGATGATATCCATTATCAATTACTAAAACATTTACCTGAATCCTGTCTCTCTACCCTTCTTGATATATTTAATAAGGTTTGGGTGACGGGAAACTTCCCCGATTCTTGGCGGGAAGCAATCGTTATTCCAGTCCCCAAACCTGGAAAGGATCATACGGACCCAGTAAATTATCGCCCAATCGCTTTAACGAGTTGTATATGTAAAACCATGGAACGATTGATTAATGAGAGTCTCGTTTGGTACCTGGAGTCCAACAAACTGATAACAAAGTATCAAAGTGGATTCCGGCGCCAACGAGGCACAACAGACAATCTCATACGATTTGAATCGTTTATAAGGGAAGCTTTCTTAAAAAAAGAACATCTAGTCGCTGTATTTTTTGACTTGGAGAAAGCTTATGATACAGCATGGAAGTATGGTATTATGAATGATCTTTATGACCTTGGTCTTAAAAGACCGATTACCTATTTTTATAGAGAATTTCTTAGAGGACAGACAGTTTCGTGTCCGAATGGGTTCAACCCTCTCTGACATCCATGAACAGGAGATGGGTGTGCCACAGGGAAGCATACTCTCTGTCACTCTTTTTAGTATAAAAATTAACAGTATTGTTAAATGTACCAATCCTGGTGTGGATTGCTCTCTATATGTCGACGACTTTGTTATATGTTATCGTGCAAAAAACATGAACACTATTGAGAGACAACTGCAACAATGTCTGAATAAACTTCAGACCTGGTCGGATGAAAATGGTTTTAAATTTTCTAAATCTAAAACTAATTGTATGCACTTTTGTCAATTACGTAAACATCATGAAGACCCTCATCTAACACTGGATGGGTCACCAATACCAGTAGTCGATGAGGCAAAATTCCTTGGTCTTATTTTCGACCGTAAATTAACGTTTATTCCACACCTTAAATACTTGAAGGCGAAGTGCCTTAAAGCTCTTAATTTACTTAAAGTTGTTGCAAACACTAACTGGGGAGCAGATCGTAAAGTCCTCTTGCGACTTTACAGATCTCTTATCAGATCCAAGCTGGACTACGGATCAATAGTATATGGATCGACTCGCAAGTCATACTTGCAGATGCTCGACCCTATACATAATCAAGGATTACGACTCGCCTTAGGTGCCTTTCGTACATCACCAGCCGAAAGTCTATATGTTGAAGCTAATGAACCATCACTGTCTTATAGACGGGACAAGTTAGCCCTTCAATATGTCATTAAATTAAAATCTAACCCTTTAAACCCAACTTTCGATAATGTCTTTAATCCTAGTTGTGAACCTCTTTTTGATCGAAAACCGAAGGCCATCCGACCATTTGGTCTTCGTATTAAACCAAAATTAAGAGACACTGAAATCGACCTAAATTTGATTGCCAAGTACAAAGTATCACAAATTCCACCGTGGACTTTGGAAACACCAACAATTATTTTCGACCTTTGTAATAGTAACATTTCCAGTACAGACCCTACTGTCTTTCAAAGCAAATTTAATGAAATTAAATCGAAATACAGTAACTTTCAACATATATACACAGATGGCTCTAAAGACGGAGATAAGGTAGCTGCAGCAGCTGTTGTTCACAAACACAGCATAAAGAGCCGCCTGCCTGACAAGGCCTCTATCTGTTCAGCTGAACTTAAGGCAATTGAACTTGCCTTAAATTATATTCAGGAATCTGATGATTATTTTGTAATCTTTTCTGATTCCCTTTCATATCTTCAAGCACTGGGTAATATGAAACATGATAACCCAGTTGTGCTTCAACTTTTAGAAAAGTACAATACTCTTATAATTGATAATGTTATTATTTTCTGCTGGCTTCCAAGCCTTTTAGGAATACGTGGTAATGATAGAGCTGATGGCAGCATTAGATTTACATATATCATATACCAAATTACCTTATACTGATTTTAAAAGCTTTATTAACACATATATTTGTAACTCTTGGCAAACTGCTTGGGATTTGTCAGTTAATAATAAACTCCATTCAATTAAACCGTTATTCGGAGAATGGCGTTCTTCTAGTAGACCCGTTCGTCGAGAGAAAGTTATCCTAGCCCGGTGCAGGATAGGGCATACACGTTATACTCATTCATATTTATTACAAGGTGAGCAATTACCAGAATGTATACCCTGCTTTGCACCGTTAACGGTCAAACACATCTTATTGGAATGTGTAGACTTTGATCCTATGCGGCAAAGATATTGTTATAACTCTGTGCATCGTAACACTGACCGCAATAGCTTGCCCATTTGTTTTCAATGCAACAGGTCTGTGAGGAATGTTTCGATTAACGACTATCGCCTTGTCCCCGGTATCACAAATATGATTGTATAGATAGTATTGTTTAAAAGATATCTTATCACTTGTCTTCAAGACAAAAGGCAATAGGGTTGTGTTCATTTAAAATTAAGCTGATTTCATCATAATTTGGTTTCAAACCTCGACAATTCCATTGAATGATCTTATTAGTTTTACCCATTATTTAGCGCTAAGGCTATTTGTAATTTTATTTTTATTTTTGGCCTTAGATTTAGGAGAGGTATTAGGAGACTCAAGCAGTGACATCTTCACTGATGAATCCTCCTCCCTGGAAGAAGTCAGCTGAAGTGGCACCTCGACTAACTTTTCATGAGAGGATGGAAGTGGCAGTGTAGCTGCTGGCTCTGAAATGTCCATGAGCTGTTCGAACAAGTATTTCGTTAAGTTTCGATCCTATTTCAACTAAAGACTGCGCTCAATGTCTTGTCGTATACTATTTGTATTACTGAGCGTCGTAGACACAGCTTTCAATCTTCGGAAAGGTGTTTCAGGCGATTTGTTCAATATCTAAAAGTATGAGCACTAGTTATAGGTTTTGTTGCTGTTGTTTATTCAACTACTATTAAATTGTTGTCTTTACATAACATGTAATTACTATTGTATTATTACATATAATGTTGCAACATTTGCCAATTGTAAATACTCTGTAACAGTTATATATAGCTAAATGTCTATATATAAATATCTAAGTACATAAAAACATTTAATAAAACTGTTAAAATATCCGTAAAATAAGTATCTGAACTGTTGAAAATTGAATGAATGTAAAAGTTAATATAGTTAAATGTATGTAATTTTCTTGACTCATGTACTATTTTTTATCAACTATCATTAATAATATGTATTGTCGTTTCCTATTAGTATACCACACCTTAAATACTTGAAGGCCAAATGCCTTAAAGCTCTTAACTTAATTAAAGTTGTTGCAAACACTAATTGGGGAGCAGATCGAAAAGTCCTCTTGCGACTTTACAGATCTCTTATCAGATCCAAGCTGGACTACGGCTCAGTAGTATATGGATCGACTCGCAAGTCGTACTTGCAGATGCTCGACCCTATACATAATCAAGGATTACGACTCGCCTTAGGTGCCTTTCGTACATCACCAGCCGAAAGTCTATATGTTGAAGCCAATGAACCATCACTGTCTCATAGACGAGACAAATTAGCTCTTCAATACGCCATTAAATTAAAGTCTAACCCTTCAAACCCAACTTTTGATAACGTTTTTCATCCTAGTTGTGAACCTCTTTTTGATCGAAAACCGAAGGCCATTCGACCATTTGGTCTTCGTATTAAACCACAATTAAGAGACACTGAAATCGACCTAAATTTGATTGCCAAGTACAAAGTACCACAAATTCCACCGTGGACTTTGGAAACCCCAACAATTATTTTTGATCTTTGTAATAATAACAAATCCAGTACAGACCCTACTGTCTTTCAAAGCAAATTTAATGAAATTATATCGAAATACAGTGACTTTCAACATATCTACACAGATGGCTCTAAAGATGGAGATAAGGTAGCTGCAGCAGCTGTTCACAAACACAGCATAAAGAGCCGCCTGCCTGACAAGGCCTCTATCTTTTCAGCTGAACTTAAGGCAATTGAACTTGCCTTAAATTATATTCAGGAATCTGATGATGACCATTTCGTAATCTTTTCTGATTCCCTTTCATCTCTTCAAGCACTGGGTAATATGAAACATGATAACCCAGTTGTGCTTCAACTTTTAGAAAAATACAATTCTCTTATAATTGATAATGTTATTATTTTCTGCTGGCTTCCAAGCCATGTAGGAATACGTGGTAATGATAGAGCTGATAGTGCTGCTAAGGCAGCATTAGATTTACCTATATCTAATACCAAATTACCTTATACTGATTTTAAAAGTTGTATTAACACATATATTCGTAACTCTTGGCAAACCGCTTGGGATTTGTCCTTTAACAATAAACTCCATTCAATTAAACCGTTACTCGGAGAATGGCGTTCTTCTACTAGACCCATTCGTCGAGAGGAAGTTATACTAGCCCGGTGCAGGATAGGGCATACACGTTATACTCATTCATATTTATTACAAGGTGAGCAATTACCAGAATGTATACCCTGCTTTGCACCGTTAACGGTCAAACACATCTTATTGGAATGTGTAGACTTTGATCCTATGCGTCAAAGGTACTACAATGTTAATACTATGAAAGAGTTATATGATACTGTAGATTTTAGTCTTGTTTTAGATTTCCTCAAAGAGATCAGACTATATAAATCATTGTAATGGGTTCTTATATATTTATACTTGTGTATATACCCGTTGACGGGCATTTGTTGATTTACATACATACTTTATATTACACCTTATCATCCCTTATTTTTTAATAATTTTATCTTTATATATTTACATTAATGTTTAATTAATTCTTCATTTTCATCATTTTTTTGCGCACAATATGACCTATTTATGTGTCGACGTGCCGTAAAACACCATTCATTCATTCGAGTTGAGGACTTTAATATTCGTATTCTTTGTATAACTAAAAAGTTACTCAATCAGGGTTACCGTTACCATAAACTTCGTAAAACCTTTGCAAAATTTTATTATCGTAACCCTGATCTTCTTTCCAAATATAATTGTAATTTAAGGACTCTTCTGCGACAAGGACTATCACAACCTGACTTCTATGGTGATGTGATTTATAAACTTCGTAAGATTCTTGGTCATGATCACTTTCATACTATCTTTGTTAAACTTGTTAAAAAGTTTATCAAAAGAGGTTATGACCCTATCATTTTGCAACGTACTGCATGCTTGGTGGTGGACCCTTTTACAGTTCGCCACTATGCTTTCCTCTTTAATTGTACGATGACCGGACAGGCTGTGGACCCTATGATGACGCCTACCTAAAGCCCATCGGGAAGGTGGCGTTTGATGTTTGTCCATGTTCTTTCTTGTCGTGCCCTTAATGGTGTATTCTCTTACTGCTCTGGCTTCTGCCAAGTCATTGAGTACCTTCATTGTGGCTTTCTAGGCTATTGTTTTTTTTGTATTATATTTACACGAGCATATTTGTGTTTTACTTATATTGCCTATTGATGCTGCCTTGTTGGTTAGAGTTTAGATCATGGCGGGGATTTCTTTATTTACACTGTCCTGTTTTAATGGGAATTGAATGTTGTTTAACGGCTCATCAACACAGTACAGGTTATTTAGAGCCGCCCCAGAGAGAGGGGAATGATACATAGGAATCCGGGAACCTGCCCTACTCTTATTATCGAATAGATGTCTATGGTTCTTTAACGTGCTCGGTTGATAGACCGATACACGGGACCGCCCGGTTTACGTCCCCATCCGACGGACGAGGCTAAGGAAAAGTGTCTTGCCCAAGAACACACCGACGGAACTCAGTGGCACCACTCAGGATTGAACCCGGGGCCTCCGGTTACAAATCCGCCGCGCTACCGACTGCGCCACGCCAGCCCTCGTTTTAATGGGATGACAGTAGGGTAAGTGTGAGGTTCGGGCACCCTAGAACCGGTTTAAACCCCCAGTGGCCTACTTTGCCACTGACTGTTCCAAGGCGGTAGCCCTATTGTCAACCCTTTTGTGTTTGTGATGTCGTTTGCATTTTTTATTACTTTTGCCTTTTCGTTTGTCTGTTTGCGTGTTTGTTTTTGTGTTTTGTGGTTGACTGTCGTCCTTGAATGCTGCTTTCCCTGTCCGATATTTTTATCCTTATTTATATATTTATACATGTATGTTATTGCTGTAATTTGCTTTAACTGTTCACTCATTTGTGAAATTAAGCAGTTTGAAATAAAGTTTGGAAATTGTTATGCAGCTCAATAGGGCCTTTAGACACCTTTGGCTGCTCCTTGTGCTCCCTTGTTAAATAAGTGTGAGTATGCGCAGCAGATATTTTCGAGCAGATACTAGTAATCAATTCTGTTTAATTGTTATTTATATAATATCTACTTTAAATACAATAATTAATTACAATTATAGATCGATTATTGATAATAATTAATTACAATTATTTATCGATTATTTATCTGTTAACCACTTTTATAAAAATGGTTGCCATGGTAATCTTAATATTTTTATTTTAACTTATTTGTTTAAATTAAATGATACAATATTTTTTCAAACATAAGTAATTCATTACTTTTATTTTAACCATACTTGGTTCTGCAAATCGTAAGGCAAAACTGATATATGTATTCTGAAATGTAATTTAAATGATTAAGTAAAAGCTCTAGAAGCAAATTTGGCATTTGTTCATAATAATTAATTACAATTATAGATCGATTATTGATAATAATTAATTACAATTATTTATCGATTATTTATCTGTTAACCACTTTTATAAAAATGGTTGCTTAATATTTTTATTTTAACTTATTTGTTTAAATTAAATGATACAATATTTTTTCAAACATAAGTAATTCATTACTTTTATTTTAACCATACTTGGTTCTGCAAATCGTAAGGCAAAACTGATATATGTATTCTGAAATGTAATTTAAATGATTAAGTAAAAGCTCTAGAAGCAAATTTGGCATTTGTTCATCATATAAATATATATATATATATATATTACCTAAACACCATAAAAGATAAGATAATTGGGTTTTATTGAATTTATGAGTTATCTCCCTTGATATATACATATTATTTTTTAATTTCAACACTCGAAAACATTACATAACAATTTACTTTGTAATAGTTCATTATCTGTATTGAATATCAAAACTTGTTTGAAAGTTAATATATGTCTGCTTCCCCTGCCCCCACTTTTAAGGTGTTTTTTAAGGAAATTAGTTGGGTAATAAATGACGCTGAAACAATAGTAAGAAGGCTTTATTTTGCCAAAATATTACTTTTTTATCATAGAATATACATGTCAAAAACCAAAAACCTACATATTGCTAAATTTTAACATATATGGCCCAAAACTACAAACTTTTTCACACAGTCCATTTTTTGTACCCAGGCACAACTGGTTACATTGGATACAAAAAAAATTACCAAAAAAAACTTTTTCACACAGTCCATTTTGTGTACCCAGGCACAACTGGTTACATTGGATACAAAAAAATTACCAAAAAATAAAAAAATTACAAAAAAAAAAAATTACAAAAAAAATAGCCCAACATTTTTCATGAGTTCATTTTTTGTACCCAGGCACAACTGGTTACATTGGATACAAAAAATTACCAAAAAAAAAAAATTACAAAAAAGGTTGTGGTCCCAAGTGTTATGAAGAATAATTTTATGATGGTCGTCGCTGGCGGGTTTGGGGGTCCTCCCCCGTTAACTTTTTAGCTATCTTTAGTCTGAAATGATTCATTCTTGCGTCTTTTATTTATTTTTTTCCACATATTAACATAAAACATGTAAATTTGCATGCGCCCCTCACTCAAAACGCCAATGTATATGACTAAGAATGCTGAAAGGGGGGTTCGGGGGTCTTCCCACGAGAACATTTTAGCTAACTTTATTTTGAAATTGTGCATTTTGCGCCTTATTATATTTTTTACCATACATTAACATAAACAATTGAAAATTTGGAGGATTTGAGGGGGGCGTACGCCGCATCCGCCCCCTAGATCCATCAATGAGGATGAGGATGAGGATGAGGATGACTTACTTAAGTCTACATGAAGGCACACACCCGCCGCATACAGTTCGTGTTAGATCTCTTAAATGGGGCATTAGCTGCTGTTGTGATGCAATCAAATTTAAAAAGTGAATAACAATTTAAGACAGATGAAATAGATCATGTTAAAATAAAAATACAAAATGAAATAAGAAAATAGTGAAAAAATAATTAAAAAAGTTCGGCGGCAGGTAGACTAGAACCTAGACTGGATTTTGTATGCTCACATGGAGTTTAGTTTACGTTATTTTATGTTTGCCCAGTACACAGTTTCTGACAAATTGTATATGGCCTAATTCCACCTAATGCCCATTGAAAATTACCGTGACAGGTGTTAAATACCGCGATGTAGACTGGTCACCAATAGCCGTTGTGAAGACAAATAAGAAGTGAATAAACACAGTAAATGTTCATGGCATGGGAAGTTTCGACGTCCATTTCCAGTGCCGCCGTGTGACATTCTATAATCACGAAATTCCGAATTGTTGAATTCCTGCGGCCCGGCTTGTTTTTGTGATGGGCGGCGACACTCCCACGTGTATGGTTGAACACCATACAATTGTCACTATACCGGTGCGGATTACATTGCGACATACTCCTTAGATTGCGGTTTGTCGGAGAGCGGCTATACTCGGTAAAACCATTTCCTGAACGAGATACCTTGCGGATAATGTCTACAGCACTATTCAAAGTTTTCACCAGCGTGCTGCTTCCTCGCAAGTTGAGGTGTATGCCGTCCGCGTGAAATAGGTTGTGAGCCGAACTTCCATCCCCGTACACGAACACACGATGTACTTCTATCAGCTCAGCGTAGGTGGTGCTGCAAACATTTCGAATCATCGCGTTCAAAATATTTACGTCCACGTCCCTCCTTGGGCAGAAAGTACAACGGAAAACTCTACGTCGACCGTCATTTAGGCCATGTAAACATATGTAAGACTCAGATCTATGGCCAGCCCCACAACCGTGGCTGATCCCACAAACGTGGCCAAAATTACAATACGGTTCCATGTAAACGGGGTTAGCGGGGGTGTGGGGGCAGCAGCCCCCATTTATGTTCCTCAAAACTATTGTATAATACAATTAAAAAAAGATACATGTTGTTGTTAGTGTATCAAGCTTTAATACGCCCAACAAAATGTACAAGCTGGTATTAATCATATTGTCATCTTGTTTATCATATGACGTCATATAAAGATAAGTGACGTCACTTTTGGCCACGGTTGTGGGGACGCTTCAGAGGTTGGCCACGGTTGTGGAATAAATTGGCCACGTTTGTGGGATTGGCCACGGTTGTGGGGCCGGCCATAGATTTGAGTCTTACATATATGTAAAAATAAACCTATGATTTAAGTGAAAATTAGCCAGTAGAAATCATGTATTTCCGTTTGGGCTTTATTTCTTTCTTCTCTTTTTTTCTACTTACATGCACTCTGTTGTCTTTACACATGATAATATTTGTATTGGTTGACATATCTCAATGTAGTTACAATCACGTTAGATATCTTATTGGTTACTTAGACACGATATGTTATGCTTATGTCTAATTTATACATATGTTCTTACAACTGTCGGAAATTAAATAATACTAAAAAACGCCCGGACATTTTTAATATGTTGAAAGAAAATAAAGTTCATATTGTCTGTAATCAAGAAACTCATTTTACAAATGAACATGAGACATCTATATATTCTGAATGGAATGCAGAGTGTTTTTACAGTCACGGGGAGTCAAATGCGATGGGAGTTGCGATTTTATTTAGGAAAAAGTTGGATATTTAAGTGATCAGTATACAAAAAGATCATAATGGAAATTTTCTTTTGTTAGAATTACTGTATTATAATGATGTTATTGTTAGCCAACATATAAGCTCCAAATATGGATTATTCTGATTTCTTTAGTACTATTATCAGTAAACTTAATGCACACACTGATATTGATAGATATGTAATTTGTGGAAATTTTAATTTAGTGCTAAATCCAGAACTAGACTATAAGAAGTACAAAACAATAAATCATAATATTAAAGCTAGAAATAGATTGTTGGATATTATTTCTGATAATAATTTGTTAGATCCGTATATAGAATTGCATGGAGAGACAAGAACTTATACTTGGAGGAGGTTGAACCCTTTTCAAAAGGGTAGACTTGATTTCTTTTAAATTACAAATAATATGATAAACTTTGTGAGGAAATATGATACAGATATTTGTTACAAATCTGATCACTCAATTATTATATTAGAATTTTTTTTTCTACGGCCAAGCACAGTAAAGGCATTTGGAAACTAAATAACTCACTGTTGTTAGATATGAAATATTTAGAATGTGTAAACAGAAAAATTGATGATGTTCTATTACAATACTGTGTTCCGGTGTATGATAGTAATGCTGCGTTAGAAATTGATAAGTCAGAAATACAATTTGTAATAAATGATTTTTCTAGAGACATTGTTAATGGAAATTTGAGGTAAATCTATATCATATGATATTTATAAGTCTAAAGAGAGAAATAGACATGAAGAATTATTGTTAAAGGATATTTTAGAATTACAAAATAATTTGTCAGAAAATAACAAAGAACAGTTATTAGTATTCGAGGCTAAGTTAAATGAATTAAGAAATAACAAACTCAAAGGATCTAGAGCAGAATGGATAGAACATGGAGAGAAGCTACTGCATATTTTTGTAATTTAGAAAAAAAAGTGTTTAAAGTTTTATAGTTTAATAGGAGTTGTTTATTTATATATATACTCTTTATTCAAACCATACAGTGATTTAACAGATCACAATTGAAACAGGCACACATATTCACAATATCATACATACATGAATACAACTGTACACACAAAATAAATATACTACCATACGAGTATCATACATACATGAATGCAACTGTACAAACGAATGAAATTTACAAGTGTATACAGAAGATACGGCAAGTGAGTAATGACCATGGTAGAATTGCATGTTAATGCTAATATACAATATATGCATATGAGCTTGTTTATATATGAAGATTTGTCAAATTTTACCAAACCTTGGGGTTTTTTTCATCAGGGTTGCATTGAGCACTGACTTTTGTTTTTTACATGTTTCTAAAATCATCCCAACAAACAGTGCCTACATTATATCTATAAACATTTGTGGCGTAGAAAGTCGAAACAAATAAAACAAAAATCTTAAAAAGGTAATAACGAATAACGAAAGTTATTTGTGTTTGAAAGCAAAAACGGAATCGCAGCTATACGTCCAGATAAATTACTTACTGCGCTTGGGCAACCTTGAAAAGTGTTCGCACATAGATAGACTCGAGAACGCTTAAAATAAACGCTATACGTCCAGAAAATATGTTCTATGTCATGTTTACTTTTTGCAGACACCATAATTGCTTAGTCGTCTGCAAATAGATGTACATTGTTTTCCACAACGGCAGACAAGGCATTCACATAAATGAGGAAGAGTAAAGGTCCTAATTGGACAGCTATTTAATGAACTGATTGGTTGACATTCTCCAACATACACTTAATGCACTGTGTCTCGTCAAATTACATGGCCGTCTGGAAAGCTGTATTTATATTGCATATACGGTGACGTTTACTTAATTTACCTTTTTATTCGGGTTAATCTTTTAAAGGTGAAACCGCATTACACATTGTGCTGGTTAACTATGTATACATGAATTTATTTACCAAGTTACATCTTCCTCTTTTAAATATATAGAGCCTTTTTTATTATTTAAAACTAACAGTTAAGGTAGAATTAATAGAGGATATTTGTGAATTTAAGTGTAAGATTTTATTTCATTCGTGATCTTAGAAAAAGGAATTAAAAAGTATAACTTGCTATGATGACAGGTTAAATTAAATGAAGTCAATAAATGTTCCTTTTCGTTTATGCTTATGCTCGGAGATATAATATTATATTGATTTTATTACCCCCGGGGAGACTCCCATCAAAACCTGAATCAAACCGGAAGAACGTCTGACAAAGTAACTCTCCAACAATTGTATTAGTTTATCATTGATTCCTTTTTAGTCTGAATAGTGTTTCCTCAATATTGAATTAATTAAGTCTAAGGTTTGTTTTATTATAACGATGGTGCAAGCAACTATTTTTACTATTTTTACGAACAAATGCAAAACTATTTTAACGGCATATGAATACATATGCGTCGTCATGGTTCACCGTGTTACATTTAAATCGAAGCTGTCATGAAGGGCAACACATAAATCATGTATCAATCACAATTAATCACAATTTCTTTTCACTTTGTCATTTATTGTATAAAATGTATTTCTTAATTTGTAAAAGTTTAGCCTTTTTATTGGCCGCATGATACACCCCTCATGCGATGTGAAGGCCTCGATCTGATTGGATCACTGTGAACTGTAACTACCTGGCAATGGCCGTGCCGCATGAGTTGTGTATCATTTGGCTAATCGAACGGCTGGATTTCCCCTCATTAGTTAAAACTTTTTTGTGACGTAATCCTTTGTCTCTACAGTACATTATTTATGTCATTGTACAGGGTGTATCTAATATGTGAACTATATATAGATACTGTCCAATAAGTGTGGATACTGTCCAATAAGTGTGGAATACCGTCCAATATTAAACACATATTGGACTGGTCATGGGAATATTGGACGATCCAATATTAATGACTTGAGCAGTACTTGGTTACAGTTAACGTGATTGTGTACATACATACAGAATAAAATGAAACACACTCAATTCAACAAAAGCGAGTTTTCATCATGCTTTTTGTCAGTGTCTAATATTTAAACGAAAGAGAAAAATGTTATAAGTGAGAAACGCATCAAACTGTCCAATATTTCATGGAAAATAAACATCTCGGCCCTACGTGCCTCGATGTGTCTTCTATATGAAAACTTGGGCAGTTTTCGGCCTTTCTCCCTTACTTATACACGAGTACCAAATTTCGCTAGCCGATTAACATAGGGCATCGTTATCCTATGTACCGAGGATCCGTTTCCTTTGACTCTTGAACATTTTTTCTGAAATGTGCATGACGCTAGCACCTTAGCACCATATCATCGCGATGCCTATGGTCCATGGCACGGCACTTAGTGCTCTAAAATTGGTCAAATTGGACGATTGCATGTCCGTGTCTCGAATAGCCAGCCTAAAAGGAAAATATAATTACCTGTGCTATCATTCATTACTAGTCTAAGCATAAACTACAGCGTGGCATCCGTCCCTATGATGTACATTCTCGTTTTCACGAGTACGAGCCTGCGGCAAACTGCACAAGGGTTGACCTTCAGCGTATCCAACCTAACATTTTATACGATTTACTCCTACCCAGGGCTAGGTCACAACGTGGCACAATATGGTACAAAACTATATAAATACTGATATGACATAATTTGGAGACACGGTGCTAGTACGGTATCATCGCGGTGATATGGTGGATATGGTGCTAAGGTGCTAAATTTACACACATGAGAAGTACTGGATTGCTCCAATCAAACATGATGTTTACGCTTTGTGGTATCTATTTTTGTCTCCAGTATATTACCAAAGGATGACGAAATGCAGTAGAAATGCAGCATTATGTACAAATATAAAGAAAAAGCTGTAAAACTCCTACATGTAAACGTATAAAATGCTCTGATAAAAGTTTTGTCTTTGCTTTTAGTTAACATCACACCATCTGGGACGATTGCCACAAATAACTGATAACAGTACTACTAACATTGTTCGTCAAACTTATGTTAAACTCACTTATAGTTACTACGTAAATAGCAAATAGTTCATCTTACACAATTATGCGAAAACTCAACACCATCTCCCTCTTTGTGTTGCTATGCTTGTTCGCATGTGACACTCGCGCGTTATATTGGTCCACCAGGCATATGACACTCGCGCGTTGTATTGGTCTACCAGGCATGTGACACTCGCGCGTTGTATTGGTCCACCAGGCATGTGACACTCGCGCGTTATATTGGTCCACCAGGCATGTGACACTCGCGCGTTATATTGGTCCACCAGGCATGTGACACTCGCGCGTTATATTGGTCCATCAGGCATGTGACACTCGCGCGTTATATTGGTCCACCAGGCATGTGACACTCGCGCGTTATATTGGTCCACCAGGCATGTGACACTCGCGCGTTGTATTGGTCCACCAGGCATGTGACACTCGCGCATTGTATTGGTCAACCAGGCGTGTGACACTCGCGTGTTATATTGGTCCACCAGGCACGTGACACTCGCGCGTTGTATTTGTCCACCAGGCACGTGACACTCGCGCGTTGTATTGGTCCACCAGGCACGTGACACTCGCGCGTTGTATTGGTCCACCAGGCACGTGACAATCACGCGTTGTATTGGTCCACCAGGCACGTGACACTCACGCGTTGTATTGGTCCACCAGGCGTGTGACACTCGCGCGTTATATTGGTCCACCAGGCATGTGACACTCACGCGTTGTATTGGTGCACCAGGCACGTGACACTCGCACGTTGTATTGGTCCACCAGGCACGTGACACTCGCGCGTTGTATTGGTGCACCAGGCACGTGACACTCGCGCGTTGTATTGGTCCACCAGGCACGTGACACTCACGCGTTGTATTGGTCCACCAGGCACGTGACACTCACGCGTTGTATTGGTCCACCAGGCGTGTGACACTCGCGCGTTATATTGGTCCACCAGGCATGTGACACTCACGCGTTGTATTGGTGCACCAGGCACGTGACACTCGCACGTTGTATTGGTCCACCAGGCACGTGACAATCACGCGTTGTATTGGTCCACCAGGCACGTGACACTCACGCGTTGTATTGGTCCACCAGGCACGTGACACTCACGCGTTGTATTGGTCCACCAGGCGTGTGACACTCGCGCGTTATATTGGTCCACCAGGCATGTGACACTCGCGCGTTGTATTGGTCCACCAGGCATGTGACACTCACGCGTTGTATTGGTGCACCAGGCACGTGACACTCGCACGTTGTATTGGTCCACCAGGCACGTGACAATCACGCGTTGTATTGGTCCACCAGGCACGTGACACTCACACTTTTATATATGTCAAATTCGTCTTGGAACATTTGATGCATTAGTAAAATACAAAAACATAACAAGTACGGGGCAAAAGAGAGGTTCATTAGGTGGGTCAACACAAATGAATACATACATGTACGTAAATCCGGAAGGAGTTAATGTCCCTGTTATCCCGGCTCACACATCTTAGTCTTGAGCAGAGTGCATGCAAGAAGTACGCCACGATAATCAACATAATTAGGCTTAACTTGCCCGTTTTAGTGACTACATGTCCAAAGGCAGTTGAAACAATTAGGTTATGGGAATAAATGGGATATAAGCCACCCGGAGTTCTGCACCCATCATCGAAGATCTCCTTGTAACCTGTAACTGCATAGTCTAGTCATCATCATTCTTATTAATTTATTATTCATAATTTAACATCTTAATAGTCATCATTATGCGTTAGACATACATTTGTATTTCATTTTCAATTATACTGTTCATGCTGGGTAACACGTATGTTTTGTATACTTGTATAACTTATTGCAAGGCGTATTCTATAGTTTTACTTTAGTGAGATATTCCCGACGTGACCAACACCATACGTCATCTGACACCCCGAATAAAATATACATGCCAAATTGCAACGATTGAATTAAGGCAACGTTGTGCAACGGTTGATGGCGATTGGATTCATGTTCACTAAATAATACACAGGGTGACTTTCTTGACATAATTCGTTGCATCAAACAAAGAGAAATCAAAGTTTATCGAATGCGTTTAAAATGTTAAAGCTGAATCCACTAGTGGGAAAAAAAGAGTGTTGTCGCTCAAAACCCCAATACGCCAAAAATATATGAATTAGAGCCATGCAACCTTAAGGGGAATGCTATTAGTTGATTAAGAGAATCACCCTGGATTCTGTCTTGAGCTGAATAAAGTAGAAAGATATATATGACCCTTAAAAATAGCATGAGTGTTTAAACGTGTGCCTTACTGCCGAACGATTGCAACTGTCATGAAACCTTAGAAGAATGTTGTTCAGGTCACCAAGTTGTGCAATTGGGAGATTTGTATGTAGATATACAGGGCAACTAAGTTTCTATGGAGTAACTCCGCTCCCCGTGTAGTAAATGTGTCCGTTCCTTTGGCATACACGCATGTTGATATAGCTCTTCCCGACCTTGTTGTCTGTCCGCAAACAGCTTTACATAACTCTGGAACCAAGCAAATGCAATCAAACCTGAATAGACTTCTTTCTAATTCTTGGAACTTCATGACATGCTGTGTCAATGCCCTTTTTCAGATCCCATAACCTGAAAACAAACACATATATAAGTACTCATTTATTGTTTGACAGGCAAGGAAATAACTAGCAGTAAGTTATCCTGCACCAATACAGAAGGGTAGACGTGTATACGGCTATTGTCGTCCCTGCACTGGCTTCCGGAAGCCTCTGAAGAGACGATCGACTGACAGCGTGAAATTACTATAGGATACTCCTCGGTCTCCTGCTGGTTTGCCCTTTTGCGTTGTTTAATATATCCGGGGTTCACATCCAGTTCTCCAGAGCGTTTGTTATACTTGATTACTAGATTCTTGTACTGGTTTAGGTATGCTCCATTTGATAGATTATTACATATCCCTTACATATAATTAAATAAAATTGAATTACCAAACTGACCAGTCATTTTGGACATTTAACTTACTATGTTACACGCCAAACCTTGAAGTTTTTGTTTTAAAATAATGTTCACCTAATTTATCTTCAGTGCGCCGAAAGTATGTTCCGACGGGTGACCTGCCTCTTAATGAAACTGCCTGCTTGTCACCAAATGTTAGGCCATATTAAATGTATATATTCTGCAAAACGGTACCATGTTTTTTAGTGGCTAATTCTGAAATGCAGTAAATATGATGAAACTATACATTGTGGCTATACAAAAACGTATCAGTTCAACAACTTTATGTCACAGTTTATGTCACGCCCAAGGATCCAGCTAAAGTAGAGTTGGAGGAAGTTGTGGTTACGCGGCTGCGTGCCGCACCGAGAATTACACCGCCAGGTTTTCCGCCGATGTCTACGCCTTATCCGGGAAATAATTTTAGTTTTAACCCACAGGTTTCTGCCATACACCCGTCTATGTACGCAGTTCCTATGCCGTCGTTACCGAAAATTCCAAGCTTTTCTGGAGATTTTCCAACACCGAAAGGGGAGGTGCAATTTATGGTATGGCGGTACGAGGTTCAGTGTTTGATCAGGGGCGGAGACATGTCGGAATCCAACATTTTAAAGGTAATTCGTTCGTCCCTACGGGGCAAGGCACGTGAGATGTTGGTCCCTTTAGGTGAGCGTGCCTGTTTATCTACTGTTGTTTCTAAGTTCGATGCTATGTTCTCTAATGCGTCGTCTAAGGAGGATCTGTTACAACAATTTTTTTTAACTCTATGCAGCAACAAGGCGAGTCCATTACTACTTTCGCATGTAGATTAGAAATTCATTTACAGATGATCATGGACAAGGGTGACATCCCATATTCGGCCATGAATGATCTTCTTCGGCATAAGGTATGGACAGGTTTGTCGTCTGAAGTTCTTAGGTTGCAGACGAGACACAAGTACGATACGGTACGGGATTACAACGAGCTGCTACGAGAGTTGCGCCAGGTCGAGGAAGAGATTGCCCGTTCCCAGCCGCGCCCCGGTATTGGTTCCCTTGCACGTCCACGCCGACCTGCTCATTCTTCAGCCGTCGCGTCCCCAACGCCATCTACTTCAGATGAGGTACGGAAGCAGGTTAGTGAGTTACAGGCACAGATGTCGGCGTATGACGCGAAACTGGATCGGTTGATGGAACAACTGAAAGGTAATCAGTCCGGTTTTTCAAAATCTACTACTAGTAGCAATAGTCGTGGTCGTGGTGGTCGTGGCGGCCGTGGTAGCCGTGGTAGCCGTGATGGTGGAAATGATGGTGGTGGACGTGGTAGAGGAAACGCTCAGCAACAACAGCAGCAGCGTGCTCCGCAACATGATCAAGGTAGTTATGGTCAGAGTCACCCACACTATTAGCCGCTCCCGTGTTTGGCCAACCGGAACAAAGTGTGTCATTTTATAACAGAAAGTGCTGAGAGCGGCAAGCCATATATAGTTAGACCTCAGGTTTTTCATTCATCTAATACTAGTGATAGTGTTAAGATTCGTGGTGGACGTGGTAGAGGAAACGCTCAGCAACAACAGCAGCAGCGTGCTCCGCAACATGATCAAGGTAGTTATGGTCAGAGTCACCCAAACTATTAGCCGCTCCCGTGTTTGGCCAACCGGAACAAAGTGTGTCATTTTATAACAGAAAGTGCTGAGAGCGGCAAGCCATATATAGTTAGACCTCAGGTTTTTCATTCATCTAATACTAGTGATAGTGTTAAGATTCAAGTTAGAATATGTAATGTCTCTGCCAAACATATCAAGATTAAGCCGAAGTCTGAACTGTGTGTGGTGAATGAGGCAACGATAATCTACAAGTGAACCTGTTAGAACAGACGACACAGAGTCATTTGCTGAGACGTTAGGTTAAAAATAGACGTTGACAGTTTGACGCCGGACCAAGTCTTACGTACTCGGCAGTTGCTAGGCAATTTGAAGCAAATATTTAGTACTGGTGTCACTGATATTGGTAAAGCTACCTCTATCAAACATAAAATTGTACTTACAGATGACGCACCTTTCAAAATGCACTATCGTAAGATACCTCCAGCCATGTATGAGGAGGTTAGGCAACACTTAAAAGAGATGATTGCATGTGATGTTATTAGGCCTTCAGATAGTCCATACTCATCTAATGTTGTGTTGGTCAGAAAGAAAGATGGCAGTCTGCGTTTTTGTGTCGACTACCGTATGTTGAACAGCAGAACATGCACAGACTGTAAATGGAATATGGTTGAATACTTACATTTACATCCCATACACATTTTAACAAATTTCGCGCAATTAATCTGGTTTAAATTAAAACAAATCACCAACTATCGGAGGCATTCCCGAGGATGAAACAGCCTTCGTGATGGGCGGGGGATCAACGTCACCATCGGTGTTAATTCATGACGTCATAAATAAATAATCACTGTCAGAGACGGCTGGCCGTCAATGTTGCCATGGCATGGCATATATACTCCTTTGAATGACATAACTCTCAAGCAGGGCGTCAATGGGGCCATGCCAAATGTAAATATTACACACATGAACATAGATATATGTATTTAATGGATTTATGGTACTGCAAGGTAGTCATATGATAAATATCAATATAGTATTGTAATTGTTTATTTTTACATCAAACAAATGTATGCTAATTTCAGTAATTTGCGAAAATGAAATGAATTATGGAACAAAATTTCATAAATATAATTTTTGGTGGCGTACTTTCATACTATGTTTATCCTCCGCTTTAGCAAAAAGTGGGGTAACTAAATATAAATGTGGGTTTGTTTGTCTGTTAAAAGCAATACATTCATTTACTGACCAAAGTCACCCATCTGCCATGGGAATGCCAATGATTTTGCAATGTATGCATATCCCATAGCTCTCATGGATGTTTTAGGTCAAATGCGATTAATAATTAGTAAGGTCAGTTCTATTTACCAGCAAAAATTCCCCGAATGGGGCCCCGTACCCGTCCCCCAGGGCTACCACACCCTCATTTATTCTTTAGGATATACATATCCTCTCCCAGTGATGTTTCGTACAAAACTTGGTAAAATGCCATGAGCTAAATTGTATAAATGTATTAAAGGAAAAGTTTTCAGTGCCATCAGTACTTTGATTTTTCACTAAAAACATGGGGGTAGGCTATATCAGTTGGAAAAATCTTGGCATGTCCAATTACTGACATACCTAAGTTTTTTATTAATGATGAACAAATATTCAAAGATGTTTTTTAAGCAAGAAATTTTCTAGTACTCAAATATATAATTAGCTTTCTTCAACGTTGAACTCGAAACGTTAAAATTGAAAAAGCGCATTTTTGACAAAAACATGCCCAATATTTTTTTCGTTGTGTTTTCTAGATGTGTACTCCCCATATAAAATTGACATATAAACATATGGCTTTCATTTCATCCATGAACTGTTGTTAAAATATGTTGTTCTGTAAAGTTATTGTTATTAAATCTTTTTTCGATCTTGTAGTTTGATAAATTGACAAATTCCTCAAAATTGACAGGAAATAAAATATTTTTCGGAAAATAATTGCTGATAGGATATCCAGGAAATGATGCTTTTGATAAATAATGGAGAAAAATTCAAATCTGGCGTGGGCCGAAATGCCTATATACGTACACCATCTCCTTTCAATGAGCTCTCCGTTCAAAGCGATGCTGAAACTGAACTTGTGCCTAGTTTTATCATGGTTCATACAGATCAAAGAAAAAAAATTCAGACACTTTTCAAGCAGTTTCCCTGTTGTTTTTCAAGCACATTTCGGACATTTTTTCCATATTGCGGTGATGATCCGCATCCCGGCATCCCAACAGAAACGGTGTACGTACAGCTCTTTATTCCATAAAAAAAAACTATGCCCAACTTTGAGTATAATAATTAGCAATCTAAGAGTACTATATAGTTTATGTACAGTACATCTAACTAGCATATTTCCATTTACAACAGGAAAAAAATAGAAATATCAAAAGACATGTGATTGATTCTATTTTCTTTACTCTAACCAAATGAGTTAAATGTCATTAAATATCGTTTCGTTCAAGGGAAAAGAGTCCATCTGTGTCTTAAAGTAGACGAGTACTGCGGCATTTGTAAGGTAGCTGTGCCTTGTTTCACATCATATATTCTGTTGGACATCTTCTTTCCCGCATATTCCAGGATTTCATTTATTGTACATTTTTTACAAAGCTTAGTTAAATCGTCACAGAATTGGCGAGCAAAGAGTGACCCATAATTATCCATAACATGTGCTACATATCCTGGACAAGTGGAATGTGCGACAACCATGTCCGCTAATTCTGGGACAGGTTTCATCCCGCGTCTCTCACGATCGTGGAAGTCAATGGCCATTACCGGTCTATATATTTATATTATATAAATATTTTTCACTTCAGAACTACATCTATGATATCTTTATACAATACCTATGATAGATAGACAGAACATGGGCTCTGTGCCACACATAGGTAGTTATTGTACTTTTTACTTTTATTCATTTTAAATAATATAACGATCATAAAACATGTAGTTCAGTAATAATTAGTATAATAAATATTGGAAATATTTAATGTAAATACAGATTCAAAAGTTTCTTTACAATATATATGAAACAGAGAGTAATTGTATTAATAATGTATGTGAAACTTGCTAAGCGTAAATTATCCTTTACTCAAGAATAAGTTGTTTTGTATTTTTAAATTATATCAAATATGTATATATATACCGTGAGTTTTAATTTGATTGTTTGTTGAATTAGGGCTTAACGTCACGTCCAGAATCGTTCACCGATATTGTGACAAAAGACCAAAGGAGAAAAACCAAAAGATAGGACAGGAAGAGAAGAGGTGACAGGAACGGGAAAAGTAAAAGAGATAGTTCAGAAAGAAGGATAAGCCCATGCAACGGTAAACCGAGTGAAGGAGAAGACGCAAGATGGTAATATTGGACTACTGGAAAAACATATCATTTGTTTTGTCGGACATCATTGTCCTAAAGGATAGTGTGTCTCATTTACCTTGGAAAAGCCGGACACATATCGTTTATGATACTAAGACCAAAGAAGAAAAACCAAAAGATAGGACAGGAAGAGAAGCGTCGACAGGAACGGGAAACGAAAGGAATAGAGATAGATCAGAAAGAAGGATGAACCCATGCAACGGCGTTTCCGCCTACTCTCTTCTATCGATTTGTACATACTATTTAGTGCTCAATTATTCAATGGTTCAATAATTTAATTTGTTTAGGCCTTCTACGACGTCAATGAGCTCCGTCTTTGCTAAATGTGTGGGCTTCTCAAATTTCACTTCTCTGGGCCACCAGGCTGGCTTATTTTTTTCTATGTACCGAGTTTTTCCGGTATAGTCCTCTTTCTTCAAATGTTCAAAAACTTGTTTCCTCATTCTCTGGACTTTCCTATCGGGTTCAGATAATATTTGTCTTCTCGGCAAATTTTTCTTTGGTTCTTTGGCACAAAGTGCATTCAGTTTGTCTAACGGAGCATTTTTCAGCACTAGCTTTAGTTCACATTTCTTCAGACTGTTGGGTTTCTGAAAAGTGATTTGTTGGGGCCACCACTTTGGGCACTGCTCCTCCCTGTATACAGGGATATCCCTCTCTTGTTCGATACGAATGAGCTCCGACAATTGGGATCTTAGCTCCGTCACCGTAGAGACCTGAAGGGAAGACAAAGACTGGTCAATAACAAGTCACACATTGATGTGGTAAAAATGGCACAATCGGGGTACTGTGACCTTATACAGTAAACGATTCATATTTATCATAGATGGCGCTGCCGTGATCGTGGGCGTGACTATACACGAAACATGCAATTCTCAATCAGATGGTGAAAAATCACACGTTAGTTTTCAAGAGAATTTGCAATGATGGTACTATATATGCACAAAAATTGAATAACAACGAATTTCTATAGATCCCACGGTTATCTTAGAAGTTCTATTTGAATTGCTCTCATTTGATTAACCAACTAAATTTTTAGATACATTATGTCACGACCTGATAAGTTTCCATTGGTCACTGGTTGGCCGTCAGCAGAAACCACTACTTACTATGCCTCGAGGACCATAACCATCTGTTGTACTTGCATAATGGTAGAGCATGGCTTTGGTTGACTCGGACATCTTTTCTACGTTCCCTTTGTTTCCCCGAATTGATAGTCCATAAAAGTTGAAATGACTGAATGATGTACAGTGTTAGTCTGCCTCTACCTTGAAGGCCCTTACCATCATTTAGCTTCTGTCCCTTGTGATCACTGACCAACCGTCTCAGAGCTGTGCCCATCCGTTTCTGAATATGCCCCACACAGTCTTTCTTCACAATGTCGATGTTTCCATACGATCTTGAGTTACATACCCATCTAAATGACGTGCTATCTATATCTCTATTCCTATTGGCACCATTTGTTTTTTTATTGACAGGGAAATTATTGAAAGTTGGATGACTGGACAAGGGGAAGACCTTGAACAAAAAATTGCCATGTCACAAGAAGTAAGTACTACAGTCACGTGTCAGACGAACTGGCAAAAAAAAACATACAGTGAGGCACGAGGAAGACATTCAATTGGCTCATCACTTAGATATATTAATAATATTAATTACGTCTTTACTTCCATTACAATGTACTGTTTCGAGACAAGTTATATAACTTCAACTAAAGTATGGTAGTACGTATGGCGTAACGTACCTTCATAACGTTTTAAAGATTACACATTTGTTATGGTTTTTTTATTGACAGGGAAATTATTGAAAGTTGGATGACTGGACAAGGGGAAGACCTTGAAAAAAAGCTTGCCAGGTCACAAGAAGTAAGTACTACAGTCACGTGTCAGACGAACTGGCAAAAAAAAACATACAGTGAGGCACGAGGAAGACATTCAATTGGCTCATCACATAGAATATATTAATAATATTAATTACGTCTTTACTTCCATTACAATGTACTCTTTCGAGACAAGTTATATAACTTCAACTAAAGTATGGTAGTACGTATGGCGTAACGTACCTTCATAACGTTTTAAAGATTACACATTTGCTATGTTTTTTTTATTGACAGGGAAATTATTGAAAGTTGGATGACTGGACAAGGGGAAGACCTTGAAAAAAAGCTTGCCAGGTCACAAGAAGTAAGTACTACAGTCACGTGTCAGACGAACTGGCAAAAAAAACATACAGTGAGGCACGAGGAAGACATTCAATTGGCTCATCACATAGAATATATTAATAATATTAATTACGTCTTTACTTCCATTACAATGTACTCTTTCGAGACAAGTTATATAACTTCAACTAAAGTATGGTAGTACGTATGGCGTAACGTACCTTCATAACGTTTTAAAGATTACACATTTGCTATGTTTTTTTTATTGACAGGGAAATTATTGAAAGTTGGATGACTGGACAAGGGGAAGACCTTGAAAAAAAGCTTGCCATGTCACAAGAAGTAAGTACTACAGTCACGTGTCAGACGAACTGGCAAAAAAAACATACAGTGAGGCACGAGGAAGACATTCAATTGGCTCATCACATAGAATATATTAATAATATTAATTACGTCTTTACATCCATTACAATTATTTCGAGGTCTCGTTGTTTCCAGGGGGTTCCCGACAGTCTTTCTCGGTTCTACCTCTTTGCCGCCGCCTGACTATCTGGCTAGTGTTTGCCAGTGTGTCTGATATCAAAGTTAGGTATTGACAGGTAGAAAGTTAGCTTAGGAATGACAGGTAAATTGTGTAGTCCGATGAGACGTCCCATTGTACTTGTGGTCACATAACAACGGTTGTTCCGATATTGCAACGGTTTAAGCATCAATCGAACATATGTTACAAATACCGTTTGTAATTAAAGGCAACGGTGTGCAACGGTAAATGGCAGGCCGAAATAACTGTACCAATGCAAGTAAAATTACAATCTATATTTTGAAGCAATCCTTATATTCTATATATAGAAATGATTTAGTCTTGTATTAAAGCTGTACTCTCACAGATAAACCGTTTTGACAGTTTTTGAGTTTTCTGTCTCAGAATCAGCTGATTTTGGCATCAATGTCTTCAATTCAATCATATAAGAAACCTTAGAAAGGAACAGATCTTAATTGTTTGGAAAAACTACTGAAAAGTTAATTTTTTTTAAACCGTTCCTTTAATCATTAATTTCGTACGTAAATATGAATAACTGCAATCTGATCTTTTGTCAGCAGACTTTAAATACTGGTAACTACACATTTACGCAAAAATTACCTCATTCCAAGACAAAAAAAAGTCAGAACAGTCAATCTGTGAGAGTGCAGCTTTAAAGGGACTCGTTCACGAAATGTTAATTGCAAATTTTCAGATTTTTCTTCTATATTCATCAATAAAGTGTGGCAACTCGTTAGAAGTACAACTAAGATTATGACAGCTGGAACCCTTCAAAACTGTTGCTATATATTCAAAACGATGTGTTGAAATCCTCATTTTATTTCGCGTTAGGGACGCGATATAAATGAGTTTGTTTTTAATTAAATCAATGCGTGATTGACCGGCGTGAGTTCGAACCCCACCAGAGGCATACACTTTTTCTTTTTTGTATTTTGTATTCAATTTCGATATCAAATAGTATAATACTGATAAATAAGTGCTTTTAGATGCATAACTGTGAAAAAATGTGTTTAGTGCCAATTTGTGAACGAGTCCCTTCAAAGATGTTAGTAGCATGTCATTTTCTGATTATTATGCACCCATTTCTAAGAAAAAAGGGATATGCTGCTTCGCACATGCCAGTCGGTTGGTCGGTCCGTCCTTCGGTCGATCGGTAGGTCGGTCGGTAACCCTTTTCGTTTCCGATTTATTACTCAAGAACGCCTTGACCTACCCTCCTCAAACTTGATCCACACATCCATCCTGAGTAGCGACGGAACCCCTATTGAATTTGGGGTCACTGGATCAAATGTGAAGACCACAGGGGTGAGTTGTATTAAAACCGTTTACTATCGATCACTCGAGCACGCATTGACCTATCTTCCTCAAACTTGGTCCACACATGCATTCTGGGTAGCAGAGGTTCCCCTTATGATTTTGGGGTCACTGGATTAAAGGTCAAGGTAACAGGTGTCAATTGTACGAAATTCGTTTCCGATCAATAATTCGAGAACTACTTGACCTACTCTCCTCAAATTTGGTATACACATCCATTCTTGGTAGCAGAGAAACCCTATCGATTTTGGGGGCAATGTATTAAATATCAAGGTCACAGGGATCAATTGTACAAAAACCGTTCCCGATCAATAACTCGAGAACACCTTGACCTAACCTCCTCTCACTTGGTACACAAATACATCCTGGGTGGTAGAGGAACCCTCTTGATTTTTGGGTAACTGGATAGATAAATAGATTTATTTATTTCTGATATAAAATGTACAATTTATAAGTAAGAACATACAAAGAAAGAGAAACAAGCATGCTAGAATTTTAGAATAGGTACTCTGGAATTTATTGAACAATGATCCTTGTTTTTCTAATTTTTTGGATTGTAACAATAACCCCTCCCCTACTGGGCTACAATGTGCACACATACATGATCAATAGCTTTTCTGTTGAGATAAAATTGTAAGGAAAGAAAATATTTAAATGGCCTTAATTCATTGACTTAGATTTTTTCTGACATACTATTCGAACAGCAGTGTTTGTTATTATGCCCCCGAAGGGAGGCCTATTAAAATCGCACCGTCCGTCCGTCCGTCATTCCGGGAAACTTTCAATGTTGTGTCGCTCGAAACTCTAAAACTGTATGGCCTAGAGTCATCAAACCTTCGGGAAATGTTGCTGGGGGTATGTAGTTGTGCACCTGGGTTTTCGTTTGCAGCTGTTCATAAAAAGGGCAGAGTTATGGCCCTTGACTTATGTAAAATTTCCATGGCACGCCATTTTCAAAGTTGTGTCGCTCAAAACTCAAAAAAAAATTGGCCTAGAGTCATCCAACCCTAGGGGAACGTTGCTGGAGGTATGTAGTTGTGCAACTGGGGTTTCATTTGCAGCAGTTCATAATAAGGGCAGAGTTATGGCCCTTGACTTACGTAAAATTTCCATCGCACGCCATTTTCAAAGTTGTGTCGCTTAAAACTCTAAAACTGTATGGCATAGAGTCATCAAACCTTAGGGGAATGTTGCTGGGGGTATGTAGTTGTGCACCTGAGGTTTCATATGCAGCTGTTCATAATAAGGGCAGAGTTATGGCCCTTGACTTTTGTCAAATTGCCATTGCACGCCATTTTCAAACTTGTGTCGCTCAAAACTCTTAAACTGTATGGCCTAGAGTCATCAAACCTTAGGGGAATGTTGCTGGGGGTATGTAGTTGTGCACCTGGGTTTTCGTTTACAGCTGTTCATAATAAGGGCAGAGTAATGGCCCTTGACTTGGCAAAAAATTGCCATTGCACGCCATTTTTAAACTTGCAAACTTGTGTCGCTCAAAACTCTTAAACTGTAAGGCCTAGAGTCATCAAACCTTAGGGGAATGTTGCTTGGGTATGAAGTTGTGCACCTGGGGTTTTGTTTGCAGCTGTTCTTACTAGAGTTATGGCCCATGTCTTAGCAAAAAAAAATGCAAGGCTGCATATAAGGACATAGGTGGTCGTGTCCGGGCTCTCACTTTCTCAAGCATGCACAGATTTTAAAATAACTTCCAACATGAGCTAGGCATATCAAGACGACATGTCGGGTGCAAGACCCGTGTGTCTACCTCAAAGGTAAAGGTCATCATAATTGGTTTTAAAATGTTCTGGGTCACGAGCGGAATGTGGGGGCATCCGTGTCCTGTGGACACATTTCTTGTTTTATCTAATTTAATCATGAACATGAAAAGAGATAGAGATCATTGTTTACAAAAATATTCCAATGTAGTAAAAATGTTTTAACACGTGAAAATAACTTCACCCATACATGACAAAATCATTGGTGTCAGTAAGCGGCCACTAGGGTCACACTATACACAGTCTTTTCTTTAAAAGTAATCTCTATATTTAAAATTAATTTATAGGATATTACAATTATTTATATTAATACAATGGATGATGCAGGGACAGGCCCGGGAGCTAAACAACTAACAGTTTAACCCTGTTGGTTAGGGCCATATTAAGATAAACAAGAGATTTATGCCTTATATTTAAGACATGCTTGAATATTACAGATCTGTTTATTTGTATATAATGTTTTGTAGAAAGTTGTCTTTCCTGACTTAGGGAAAGTCTCCCAGTATGCAACCAAATTGCTAAGAAGTTATATTGAAGGAATATACAAATGTATATGATATATATATGTAAAAATAAACCTATGATTTAAGTGAAAATTAGCCAGTAGAAATCATGTATTTCCGTTTGGGCTTTATTTCTTTCTTCTCTTTTTTTCTACTTACATGCACTCTGTTGTCTTTACACATGATAATATTTGTATTGGTTGACATATCTCAATGTAGTTACAATCACGTTAGATATCTTATTGGTTACTTAGACACGATATGTTATGCTTATGTCTAATTTATACATATGTTCTTACAACTGTCGGAAATTAAATAATACTAAAAAACGCCCGGACATTTTTAATATGTTGAAAGAAAATAAAGTTCATATTGTCTGTAATCAAGAAACTCATTTTACAAATGAACATGAGACATCTATATATTCTGAATGGAATGCAGAGTGTTTTTACAGTCACGGGGAGTCAAATGCGATGGGAGTTGCGATTTTATTTAGGAAAAAGTTGGATATTTAAGTGATCAGTATACAAAAAGATCATAATGGAAATTTTCTTTTGTTAGAATTACTGTATTATAATGATGTTATTGTTAGCCAACATATAAGCTCCAAATATGGATTATTCTGATTTCTTTAGTACTATTATCAGTAAACTTAATGCACACACTGATATTGATAGATATGTAATTTGTGGAAATTTTAATTTAGTGCTAAATCCAGAACTAGACTATAAGAAGTACAAAACAATAAATCATAATATTAAAGCTAGAAATAGATTGTTGGATATTATTTCTGATAATAATTTGTTAGATCCGTATATAGAATTGCATGGAGAGACAAGAACTTATACTTGGAGGAGGTTGAACCCTTTTCAAAAGGGTAGACTTGATTTCTTTTAAATTACAAATAATATGATAAACTTTGTGAGGAAATATGATACAGATATTTGTTACAAATCTGATCACTCAATTATTATATTAGAATTTTTTTTTCTACGGCCAAGCACAGTAAAGGCATTTGGAAACTAAATAACTCACTGTTGTTAGATATGAAATATTTAGAATGTGTAAACAGAAAAATTGATGATGTTCTATTACAATACTGTGTTCCGGTGTATGATAGTAATGCTGCGTTAGAAATTGATAAGTCAGAAATACAATTTGTAATAAATGATTTTTCTAGAGACATTGTTAATGGAAATTTGAGGTAAATCTATATCATATGATATTTATAAGTCTAAAGAGAGAAATAGACATGAAGAATTATTGTTAAAGGATATTTTAGAATTACAAAATAATTTGTCAGAAAATAACAAAGAACAGTTATTAGTATTCGAGGCTAAGTTAAATGAATTAAGAAATAACAAACTCAAAGGATCTAGAGCAGAATGGATAGAACATGGAGAGAAGCTACTGCATATTTTTGTAATTTAGAAAAAAAAGTGTTTAAAGTTTTATAGTTTAATAGGAGTTGTTTATTTATATATATACTCTTTATTCAAACCATACAGTGATTTAACAGATCACAATTGAAACAGGCACACATATTCACAATATCATACATACATGAATACAACTGTACACACAAAATAAATATACTACCATACGAGTATCATACATACATGAATGCAACTGTACAAACGAATGAAATTTACAAGTGTATACAGAAGATACGGCAAGTGAGTAATGACCATGGTAGAATTGCATGTTAATGCTAATATACAATATATGCATATGAGCTTGTTTATATATGAAGATTTGTCAAATTTTACCAAACCTTGGGGTTTTTTTCATCAGGGTTGCATTGAGCACTGACTTTTGTTTTTTACATGTTTCTAAAATCATCCCAACAAACAGTGCCTACATTATATCTATAAACATTTGTGGCGTAGAAAGTCGAAACAAATAAAACAAAAATCTTAAAAAGGTAATAACGAATAACGAAAGTTATTTGTGTTTGAAAGCAAAAACGGAATCGCAGCTATACGTCCAGATAAATTACTTACTGCGCTTGGGCAACCTTGAAAAGTGTTCGCACATAGATAGACTCGAGAACGCTTAAAATAAACGCTATACGTCCAGAAAATATGTTCTATGTCATGTTTACTTTTTGCAGACACCATAATTGCTTAGTCGTCTGCAAATAGATGTACATTGTTTTCCACAACGGCAGACAAGGCATTCACATAAATGAGGAAGAGTAAAGGTCCTAATTGGACAGCTATTTAATGAACTGATTGGTTGACATTCTCCAACATACACTTAATGCACTGTGTCTCGTCAAATTACATGGCCGTCTGGAAAGCTGTATTTATATTGCATATACGGTGACGTTTACTTAATTTACCTTTTTATTCGGGTTAATCTTTTAAAGGTGAAACCGCATTACACATTGTGCTGGTTAACTATGTATACATGAATTTATTTACCAAGTTACATCTTCCTCTTTTAAATATATAGAGCCTTTTTTATTATTTAAAACTAACAGTTAAGGTAGAATTAATAGAGGATATTTGTGAATTTAAGTGTAAGATTTTATTTCATTCGTGATCTTAGAAAAAGGAATTAAAAAGTATAACTTGCTATGATGACAGGTTAAATTAAATGAAGTCAATAAATGTTCCTTTTCGTTTATGCTTATGCTCGGAGATATAATATTATATTGATTTTATTACCCCCGGGGAGACTCCCATCAAAACCTGAATCAAACCGGAAGAACGTCTGACAAAGTAACTCTCCAACAATTGTATTAGTTTATCATTGATTCCTTTTTAGTCTGAATAGTGTTTCCTCAATATTGAATTAATTAAGTCTAAGGTTTGTTTTATTATAACGATGGTGCAAGCAACTATTTTTACTATTTTTACGAACAAATGCAAAACTATTTTAACGGCATATGAATACATATGCGTCGTCATGGTTCACCGTGTTACATTTAAATCGAAGCTGTCATGAAGGGCAACACATAAATCATGTATCAATCACAATTAATCACATTTTCTTTTCACTTTGTCATTTATTGTATAAAATGTATTTCTTAATTTGTAAAAGTTTAGCCTTTTTATTGGCCGCATGATACACCCCTCATGCGATGTGAAGGCCTCGATCTGATTGGATCACTGTGAACTGTAACTACCTGGCAATGGCCGTGCCGCATGAGTTGTGTATCATTTGGCTAATCGAACGGCTGGATTTCCCCTCATTAGTTAAAACTTTTTTGTGACGTAATCCTTTGTCTCTACAGTACATTATTTATGTCATTGTACAGGGTGTATCTAATATGTGAACTATATATAGATACTGTCCAATAAGTGTGGATACTGTCCAATAAGTGTGGAATACCGTCCAATATTAAACACATATTGGACTGGTCATGGGAATATTGGACGATCCAATATTAATGACTTGAGCAGTACTTGGTTACAGTTAACGTGATTGTGTACATACATACAGAATAAAATGAAACACACTCAATTCAACAAAAGCGAGTTTTCATCATGCTTTTTGTCAGTGTCTAATATTTAAACGAAAGAGAAAAATGTTATAAGTGAGAAACGCATCAAACTGTCTAATATTTCATGGAAAATAAACATCTCGGCCCTACGTGCCTCGATGTGTCTTCTATATGAAAACTTGGGCAGTTTTCGGCCTTTCTCCCTTACTTATACACGAGTACCAAATTTCGCTAGCCGATTAACATAGGGCATCGTTATCCTATGTACCGAGGATCCGTTTCCTTTGACTCTTGAACATTTTTTCTGAAATGTGCATGACGCTAGCACCTTAGCACCATATCATCGCGATGCCTATGGTCCATGGCACGGCACTTAGTGCTCTAAAATTGGTCAAATTGGACGATTGCATGTCCGTGTCTCGAATAGCCAGCCTAAAAGGAAAATATAATTACCTGTGCTATCATTCATTACTAGTCTAAGCATAAACTACAGCGTGGCATCCGTCCCTATGATGTACATTCTCGTTTTCACGAGTACGAGCCTGGGGCAAACTGCACAAGGGTTGACCTTCAGCGTATCCAACCTAACATTTTATACGATTTACTCCTACCCAGGGCTAGGTCACAACGTGGCACAATATGGTACAAAACTATATAAATACTGATATGACATAATTTGGAGACACGGTGCTAGTACGGTATCATCGCGGTGATATGATGGATATGGTGCTAAGGTGCTAAATTTACACACATGAGAAGTACTGGATTGCTCCAATCAAACATGATGTTTACGCTTTGTGGTATCTATTTTTGTCTCCAGTATATTACCAAAGGATGACGAAATGCAGTAGAAATGCAGCATTATGTACAAATATAAAGAAAAAGCTGTAAAACTCCTACATGTAAACGTATAAAATGCTCTGATAAAAGTTTTGTCTTTGCTTTTAGTTAACATCACACCATCTGGGACGATTGCCACAAATAACTGATAACAGAACTACTAACATTGTTCGTCAAACTTATGTTAAACTCACTTATAGTTACTACGTAAATAGCAAATAGTTCATCTTACACAATTATGCGAAAACTCAACACCATCTCCCTCTTTGTGTTGCTATGCTTGTTCGCATGTGACACTCGCGCGTTATATTGGTCCACCAGGCAAATGACACTCGCGCGTTGTATTGGTCTACCAGGCATGTGACACTCGCGCGTTGTATTGGTCCACCAGGCATGTGACACTCGCGCGTTATATTGGTCCACCAGGCATGTGACACTCGCGCGTTATATTGGTCCACCAGGCATGTGACACTCGCGCGTTATATTGGTCCATCAGGCATGTGACACTCGCGCGTTATATTGGTCCACCAGGCATGTGACACTCGCGCGTTATATTGGTCCACCAGGCATGTGACACTCGCGCGTTGTATTGGTCCACCAGGCATGTGACACTCGCGCATTGTATTGGTCAACCAGGCGTGTGACACTCGCGTGTTATATTGGTCCACCAGGCACGTGACACTCGCGCGTTGTATTTGTCCACCAGGCACGTGACACTCGCGCGTTGTATTGGTCCACCAGGCACATGACACTCGCGCGTTGTATTGGTCCACCAGGCACGTGACAATCACGCGTTGTATTGGTCCACCAGGCACGTGACACTCACGCGTTGTATTGGTCCACCAGGCACGTGACACTCACGCGTTGTATTGGTCCACCAGGCGTGTGACACTCGCGCGTTATATTGGTCCACCAGGCATGTGACACTCACGCGTTGTATTGGTGCACCAGGCACGTGACACTCGCACGTTGTATTGGTCCACCAGGCACGTGACACTCGCGCGTTGTATTGGTGCACCAGGCACGTGACACTCGCGCGTTGTATTGGTCCACCAGGCACGTGACACTCACGCGTTGTATTGGTCATCCAGGCACGTGACACTCACGCGTTGTATTGGTCCACCAGGCGTGTGACACTCGCGCGTTATATTGGTCCACCAGGCATGTGACAGGCTTGAGGAAGATAGGTCAATGCGTGCTCGAGTGATCGATAGTAAACGGTTTTAATACAACTCACCCCTGTGGTCTTCACATTTGATCCAGTGACCCCAAATTCAATAGGGGTTCCGTCGCTACTCAGGATGGATGTGTGGATCAAGTTTGAGGAGGGTAGGTCAAGGCGTTCTTGAGTAATAAATCGGAAACGAAAAGGGTTACCGACCGACCTACCGATCGACCGAAGGACGGACCGACCAACCGACTGGCATGTGGGAAGCAGCATATCCCTTTTTTCTTAGAAATGGGTGCATAATAATCAGAAAATGACATGCTACTAACATCTTTGAAGGGACTCGTTCACAAATTGACACAAGTACGATACGGTACGGGATTACAACGAGCTGCTACGAGAGTTGCGCCAGGTCGAGGAAGAGATTGCCCGTTCCCAGCCGCGCCCCGGTATTGGTTCCAGTGCACGTCCACGCCGACCTGCTCATTCTTCAGCCGTCGCGTCCCCAACGCCATCTACTTCAGATGAGGTACGGAAGCAGGTTAGTGAGTTACAGGCACAGATGTCGGCGTATGACGCGAAACTGGATCGGTTGATGGAACAACTGAAAGGTAATCAGTCCGGTTTTTCAAAATCTACTACTAGTAGCAATAGTCGTGGTCGTGGTGGTCGTGGCGGCCGTGGTAGCCGTGGTAGCCGTGATGGTGGAAATGATGGTGGTGGACGTGGTAGAGGAAACGCTCAGCAACAACAGCAGCAGCGTGCTCCGCAACATGATCAAGGTAGTTATGGTCAGAGTCACCCAAACTATTAGCCGCTCCCGTGTTTGGCCAACCGGAACAAAGTGTGTCATTTTATAACAGAAAGTGCTGAGAGCGGCAAGCCATATATAGTTAGACCTCAGGTTTTTCATTCATCTAATACTAGTGATAGTGTTAAGATTCAAGTTAGAATATGTAATGTCTCTGCCAAACATATCAAGATTAAGCCGAAGTCTGAACTGTGTGTGGTGAATGAGGCAACGATAATCTACAAGTGAACCTGTTAGAACAGACGACACAGAGTCATTTGCTGAGACGTTAGGTTAAAAATAGACGTTGACAGTTTGACGCCGGACCAAGTCTTACGTACTCGGCAGTTGCTAGGCAATTTGAAGCAAATATTTAGTACTGGTGTCACTGATATTGGTAAAGCTACCTCTATCAAACATAAAATTGTACTTACAGATGACGCACCTTTCAAAATGCACTATCGTAAGATACCTCCAGCCATGTATGAGGAGGTTAGGCAACACTTAAAAGAGATGATTGCATGTGATGTTATTAGGCCTTCAGATAGTCCATACTCATCTAATGTTGTGTTGGTCAGAAAGAAAGATGGCAGTCTGCGTTTTTGTGTCGACTACCGTATGTTGAACAGCAGAACATGCACAGACTGTAAATGGAATATGGTTGAATACTTACATTTACATCCCATACACATTTTAACAAATTTCGCGCAATTAATCTGGTTTAAATTAAAACAAATCACCAACTATCGGAGGCATTCCCGAGGATGAAACAGCATTCGTGATGGGCGGGGGATCAACCATCGGTGTTAATTCATGACGTCATAAATAAATAATCACTGTCAGAGACGGCTGGCCGTCAATGTTGCCATGGCATGGCATATATACCCCTTTGAATGACATAACTCTCAAGCAGGGCGTCAATGGGGCCATGCCAAATGTAAATATTACACACATGAACATAGATATATGTATTTAATGGATTTATGGTACTGCAAGGTAGTCATATGATAAATATCAATATAGTATTGTAATTGTTTATTTTTACATCAAACAAATGTATGCTAATTTCAGTAATTTGCGAAAATGAAATGAATTATGGAACAAAATTTCATAAATATAATTTTTGGTGGCGTACTTTCATACTATGTTTATCCTCCGCTTTAGCAAAAAATGATATGTTTTTCCAGTAGTCCAATATTACCATCTTGCGTCTTCTCCTTCACTCGGTTTACCGTTGCATGGGCTTATCCTTCTTTCTGAACTATCTCTTTTACTTTTCCCGTTCCTGTCACCTCTTCTCTTCCTGTCCTATCTTTTGGTTTTTCTCCTTTGGTCTTTTGTCACAATATCGGTGAACGATTCTGGACGTGACGTTAAGCCCTAATTCAACAAACAATCAAATTAAAACTCACGGTATATATATACATATTTGATATAATTTAAAAATACAAAACAACTTATTCTTGAGTAAAGGATAATTTACGCTTAGCAAGTTTCACATACATTATTAATACAATTACTCTCTGTTTCATATATATTGTAAAGAAACTTTTGAATCTGTATTTACATTAAATATTTCCAATATTTATTATACTAATTATTACTGAACTACATGTTTTATGATCGTTATATTATTTAAAATGAATAAAAGTAAAAAGTACAATAACTACCTATGTGTGGCACAGAGCCCATGTTCTGTCTATCTATCATAGGTATTGTATAAAGATATCATAGATGTAGTTCTGAAGTGAAAAATATTTATATAATATAAATATATAGACCGGTAATGGCCATTGACTTCCACGATCGTGAGAGACGCGGGATGAAACCTGTCCCAGAATTAGCGGACATGGTTGTCGCACATTCCACTTGTCCAGGATATGTAGCACATGTTATGGATAATTATGGGTCACTCTTTGCTCGCCAATTCTGTGACGATTTAACTAAGCTTTGTAAAAAATGTACAATAAATGAAATCCTGGAATATGCGGGAAAGAAGATGTCCAACAGAATATATGATGTGAAACAAGGCACAGCTACCTTACAAATGCCGCAGTACTCGTCTACTTTAAGACACAGATGGACTCTTTTCCCTTGAACGAAACGATATTTAATGACATTTAACTCATTTGGTTAGAGTAAAGAAAATAGAATCAATCACATGTCTTTTGATATTTCTATTTTTTTCCTGTTGTAAATGGAAATATGCTAGTTAGATGTACTGTACATAAACTATATAGTACTCTTAGATTGCTAATTATTATACTCAAAGTTGGGCATAGTTTTTTTTTATGGAATAAAGAGCTGTACGTACACCGTTTCTGTTGGGATGCCGGGATGCGGATCATCACCGCAATATGGAAAAAATGTCCGAAATGTGCTTGAAAAACAACAGGGAAACTGCTTGAAAAGTGTCTGAATTTTTTTTCTTTGATCTGTATGAACCATGATAAAACTAGGCACAAGTTCAGTTTCAGCATCGCTTTGAACGGAGAGCTCATTGAAAGGAGATGGTGTACGTATATAGGCATTTCGGCCCACGCCAGATTTGAATTTTTCTCCATTATTTATCAAAAGCATCATTTCCTGGATATCCTATCAGCAATTATTTTCCGAAAAATATTTTATTTCCTGTCAATTTTGAGGAATTTGTCAATTTATCAAACTACAAGATCGAAAAAAGATTTAATAACAATAACTTTACAGAACAACATATTTTAACAACAGTTCATGGATTAAATGAAAGCCATATGTTTATATGTCAATTTTATATGGGGAGTACACATCTAGAAAACACAACGAAAAAAATATTGGGCATGTTTTTGTCAAAAATGCGCTTTTTCAATTTTAACGTTTCGAGTTCAACGTTGAAGAAAGCTAATTATATATTTGAGTACTAGAAAATTTCTTGCTTAAAAAACATCTTTGAATATTTGTTCATCATTAATAAAAAACTTAGGTATGTCAGTAATTGGACATGCCAAGATTTTTCCAACTGATATAGCCTACCCCCATGTTTTTAGTGAAAAATCAAAGTACTGATGGCACTGAAAACTTTTCCTTTAATACATTTATACAATTTAGCTCATGGCATTTTACCAAGTTTTGTACGAAACATCACTGGGAGAGGATATGTATATCCTAAAGAATAAATGAGGGTGTGGTAGCCCTGGGGGACGGGTACGGGGCCCCATTCGGGGAATTTTTGCTGGTAAATAGAACTGACCTTACTAATTATTAATCGCATTTGACCTAAAACATCCATGAGAGCTATGGGATATGCATACATTGCAAAATCATTGGCATTCCCATGGCAGATGGGTGACTTTGGTCAGTAAATGAATGTATTGCTTTTAACAGACAAACAAACCCACATTTATATTTAGTTACCCCACTTTTTGCTAAAGCGGAGGATAAACATAGTATGAAAGTACGCCACCAAAAATTATATTTATGAAATTTTGTTCCATAATTCATTTCATTTTCGCAAATTACTGAAATTAGCATACATTTGTTTGATATATCGAAAGTTGGTTTGCGAGTCGATCCATATACTATCGATCCGTAGTCCAGCTTGGATCTGATAAGAGATCTGTAAAGTCGCAATAGGACTTTTCGATCTGCTCCCCAATTAGTGTTTTCAACAACTTTAAGTAAATTAATAGCTTTAAGGCATTTGGCCTTCAAGTATTTAAGGTGTGGTATAAACGTTAATTTACGGTCGAAAATAAGACCAAGGAATTTTGTCTCATCCACTACTGGTATTGGTGACCCATCCAGTGTTAGATGTGGGTCTTCATGATGTTTACGAAGTTGACAAAAGTGCATACAATTAATTTAAAACCATTTTGATCATTCAACAGAGTTATTCCCCTTGATTATCAAGTCTTACCACATGAAAGCCATTATACCAATATAGCATCTTCAGGCCATCTTCGACCTCTTGTTTTGTATATATATATTGTACAGACAGGGTTCGCAATGCATAACTTCCTCTGGTCATGCATTACACATAAAAAGTCAATTTCATGTGTTCACTTTAAGCATCAACTGCCTCTTTTAACACCTTAATACCACAGGCAGATGACGCATACCCCACCCCACCCTCCCCTACTACCCCTCCCCCACAAACTCTCTACTACCCCCTTCCCATCTGTTTCTCCTCAACCAAGTAGAATGAATGAATGGTGTTTTACGGCACGTCGACACATAAATAGGTAATATTGTGCGCAAAAAGTGAAGAAAAATGAAGAAATGAAGTATTAATTAAAAATTAATGTAAATATATAAAGATAAAACTATTAAAAAATTAGGGATGATAAGGTGTAATATAAACTATGTATGTAAATCAACAACCAAGTAGAACAGTTTACACTATGTCATTAAAAAACATATTTAAGGGGGGTTATAGATAAACAGATGGGAAGGGTGGTAGTAGAGAGTGGGGGTAGTGGGGTGGGGGAGGGGGATTGATACCTAATCCAGTGTGCAACAGAAGTGATTGACACTTTCTCATGAGAATTTAAACTACAGTCGAACCTCGATAGCTCGAACACCGGTGATTCGAATACCATCGGTAATTCGAACACATTTTCCGGTCCCGACACAACTTCTATATAATTCAATGTAATTTAACCTCGATTATTCGAATATTATTTCTCGAATACCCCGGCTCGCTCAAATACTTTTTGCGGTCCGAAGATCCATTTTTGTGTGAATTTAAACCCCGCTTAATCGAAGGTGATGATCCGTTGCCATGCGACGTCGGCCATATTAATTGTAATCGACGCGTTTGTATTTGTTTGTAGCAAGTTCGATCATAGTGCGAAAACAGATAAAGTTGGTTGTTAAAGGTGCGAACATTTATGACTGAAAAGCGATAATAGACAGATAAAATTTATGTTTAGGGAACTTCGTTTACTGTTAATTACGATCAATAAAACACGGATGATTTTCTAATTAAATAATGTACCGAAACCAATCTTACCTTGTTCTCATTATTCGGACTTCCGAGTGTTCTAGATATCTGGGACAATATCAATGACTTAACTGATTGGGGCCAGAAATATCCGGCTGATTCAGAGGTTATGACATTGGCCCAGACAAAGGATGAGTTTGAGGAATGGGGAGATGCTGTGTTCTAGATATCTGGGACAATATCAATGACTTAACTGATTGGGGCCAGAAATATCCGGCTGATTCAGAGGTTATGACATTGGCCCAGACAAAGGATGAGTTTGAGGAATGGGGAGATGCTGTGTCTGACAATGGATTCATGTATTTCTTATGTGAACTATATGCATTGTTTTCTGGTTCTGGTAGCAATAAGTATGCATGTATGAGATTCTGGGGAGACAGTAATACTGGCAAGACTGCATGGGTAGAGAAAACCATTGGTGCCCTACTGACATTAGGTAGGACTACTGATGAGAACTTTGCCTTTTCAGCTGCAGTGAAGAGCAATTGTATGGTAGTAAATGAGATGAGGTTGACACCTGAGAAGTTCGAAGAACTAAAGGATGTCATGGACAATGAGAAGAGTAGGGACATTAAGATCAAGGGCAAAGCTGCTATAACCATGATAATTATGGGTCACTCTTTGCTCGCCAATTCTGTGACGATTTAACTAAGCTTTGTAAAAAATGTACAATAAATGAAATCCTGGAATATGCGGGAAAGAAGATGTCCAACAGAATATATGATGTGAAACAAGGCACAGCTACCTTACAAATGCCGCAGTACTCGTCTACTTTAAGACACAGATGGACTCTTTTCCCTTGAACGAAACGATATTTAATGACATTTAACTCATTTGGTTAGAGTAAAGAAAATAGAATCAATCACATGTCTTTTGATATTTCTATTTTTTTCCTGTTGTAAATGGAAATATGCTAGTTAGATGTACTGTACATAAACTATATAGTACTCTTAGATTGCTAATTATTATACTCAAAGTTGGGCATAGTTTTTTTTTATGGAATAAAGAGCTGTACGTACACCGTTTCTGTTGGGATGCCGGGATGCGGATCATCACCGCAATATGGAAAAAATGTCCGAAATGTGCTTGAAAAACAACAGGGAAACTGCTTGAAAAGTGTCTGAATTTTTTTTCTTTGATCTGTATGAACCATGATAAAACTAGGCACAAGTTCAGTTTCAGCATCGCTTTGAACGGAGAGCTCATTGAAAGGAGATGGTGTACGTATATAGGCATTTCGGCCCACGCCAGATTTGAATTTTTCTCCATTATTTATCAAAAGCATCATTTCCTGGATATCCTATCAGCAATTATTTTCCGAAAAATATTTTATTTCCTGTCAATTTTGAGGAATTTGTCAATTTATCAAACTACAAGATCGAAAAAAGATTTAATAACAATAACTTTACAGAACAACATATTTTAACAACAGTTCATGGATTAAATGAAAGCCATATGTTTATATGTCAATTTTATATGGGGAGTACACATCTAGAAAACACAACGAAAAAAATATTGGGCATGTTTTTGTCAAAAATGCGCTTTTTCAATTTTAACGTTTCGAGTTCAACGTTGAAGAAAGCTAATTATATATTTGAGTACTAGAAAATTTCTTGCTTAAAAAACATCTTTGAATATTTGTTCATCATTAATAAAAAACTTAGGTATGTCAGTAATTGGACATGCCAAGATTTTTCCAACTGATATAGCCTACCCCCATGTTTTTAGTGAAAAATCAAAGTACTGATGGCACTGAAAACTTTTCCTTTAATACATTTATACAATTTAGCTCATGGCATTTTACCAAGTTTTGTACGAAACATCACTGGGAGAGGATATGTATATCCTAAAGAATAAATGAGGGTGTGGTAGCCCTGGGGGACGGGTACGGGGCCCCATTCGGGGAATTTTTGCTGGTAAATAGAACTGACCTTACTAATTATTAATCGCATTTGACCTAAAACATCCATGAGAGCTATGGGATATGCATACATTGCAAAATCATTGGCATTCCCATGGCAGATGGGTGACTTTGGTCAGTAAATGAATGTATTGCTTTTAACAGACAAACAAACCCACATTTATATTTAGTTACCCCACTTTTTGCTAAAGCGGAGGATAAACATAGTATGAAAGTACGCCACCAAAAATTATATTTATGAAATTTTGTTCCATAATTCATTTCATTTTCGCAAATTACTGAAATTAGCATACATTTGTTTGATATATCGAAAGTTGGTTTGCGAGTCGATCCATATACTATCGATCCGTAGTCCAGCTTGGATCTGATAAGAGATCTGTAAAGTCGCAATAGGACTTTTCGATCTGCTCCCCAATTAGTGTTTTCAACAACTTTAAGTAAATTAATAGCTTTAAGGCATTTGGCCTTCAAGTATTTAAGGTGTGGTATAAACGTTAATTTACGGTCGAAAATAAGACCAAGGAATTTTGTCTCATCCACTACTGGTATTGGTGACCCATCCAGTGTTAGATGTGGGTCTTCATGATGTTTACGAAGTTGACAAAAGTGCATACAATTAATTTAAAACCATTTTGATCATTCAACAGAGTTATTCCCCTTGATTATCAAGTCTTACCACATGAAAGCCATTATACCAATATAGCATCTTCAGGCCATCTTCGACCTCTTGTTTTGTATATATATATTGTACAGACAGGGTTCGCAATGCATAACTTCCTCTGGTCATGCATTACACATAAAAAGTCAATTTCATGTGTTCACTTTAAGCATCAACTGCCTCTTTTAACACCTTAATACCACAGGCAGATGACGCATACCCCACCCCACCCTCCCCTACTACCCCTCCCCCACAAACTCTCTACTACCCCCTTCCCATCTGTTTCTCCTCAACCAAGTAGAATGAATGAATGGTGTTTTACGGCACGTCGACACATAAATAGGTAATATTGTGCGCAAAAAGTGAAGAAAAATGAAGAAATGAAGTATTAATTAAAAATTAATGTAAATATATAAAGATAAAACTATTAAAAAATTAGGGATGATAAGGTGTAATATAAACTATGTATGTAAATCAACAACCAAGTAGAACAGTTTACACTATGTCATTAAAAAACATATTTAAGGGGGGTTATAGATAAACAGATGGGAAGGGTGGTAGTAGAGAGTGGGGGTAGTGGGGTGGGGGAGGGGGATTGATACCTAATCCAGTGTGCAACAGAAGTGATTGACACTTTCTCATGAGAATTTAAACTACAGTCGAACCTCGATAGCTCGAACACCGGTGATTCGAATACCATCGGTAATTCGAACACATTTTCCGGTCCCGACACAACTTCTATATAATTCAATGTAATTTAACCTCGATTATTCGAATATTATTTCTCGAATACCCCGGCTCGCTCAAATACTTTTTGCGGTCCGAAGATCCATTTTTGTGTGAATTTAAACCCCGCTTAATCGAAGGTGATGATCCGTTGCCATGCGACGTCGGCCATATTAATTGTAATCGACGCGTTTGTATTTGTTTGTAGCAAGTTCGATCATAGTGCGAAAACAGATAAAGTTGGTTGTTAAAGGTGCGAACATTTATGACTGAAAAGCGATAATAGACAGATAAAATTTATGTTTAGGGAACTTCGTTTACTGTTAATTACGATCAATAAAACACGGATGATTTTCTAATTAAATAATGTACCGAAACCAATCTTACCTTGTTCTCATTATTCGGACTTCCGAGTGTTCTAGATATCTGGGACAATATCAATGACTTAACTGATTGGGGCCAGAAATATCCGGCTGATTCAGAGGTTATGACATTGGCCCAGACAAAGGATGAGTTTGAGGAATGGGGAGATGCTGTGTTCTAGATATCTGGGACAATATCAATGACTTAACTGATTGGGGCCAGAAATATCCGGCTGATTCAGAGGTTATGACATTGGCCCAGACAAAGGATGAGTTTGAGGAATGGGGAGATGCTGTGTCTGACAATGGATTCATGTATTTCTTATGTGAACTATATGCATTGTTTTCTGGTTCTGGTAGCAATAAGTATGCATGTATGAGATTCTGGGGAGACAGTAATACTGGCAAGACTGCATGGGTAGAGAAAACCATTGGTGCCCTACTGACATTAGGTAGGACTACTGATGAGAACTTTGCCTTTTCAGCTGCAGTGAAGAGCAATTGTATGGTAGTAAATGAGATGAGGTTGACACCTGAGAAGTTCGAAGAACTAAAGGATGTCATGGACAATGAGAAGAGTAGGGACATTAAGATCAAGGGCAAAGCTGCTATAACCATGATAATTATGGGTCACTCTTTGCTCGCCAATTCTGTGACGATTTAACTAAGCTTTGTAAAAAATGTACAATAAATGAAATCCTGGAATATGCGGGAAAGAAGATGTCCAACAGAATATATGATGTGAAACAAGGCACAGCTACCTTACAAATGCCGCAGTACTCGTCTACTTTAAGACACAGATGGACTCTTTTCCCTTGAACGAAACGATATTTAATGACATTTAACTCATTTGGTTAGAGTAAAGAAAATAGAATCAATCACATGTCTTTTGATATTTCTATTTTTTTCCTGTTGTAAATGGAAATATGCTAGTTAGATGTACTGTACATAAACTATATAGTACTCTTAGATTGCTAATTATTATACTCAAAGTTGGGCATAGTTTTTTTTTATGGAATAAAGAGCTGTACGTACACCGTTTCTGTTGGGATGCCGGGATGCGGATCATCACCGCAATATGGAAAAAATGTCCGAAATGTGCTTGAAAAACAACAGGGAAACTGCTTGAAAAGTGTCTGAATTTTTTTTCTTTGATCTGTATGAACCATGATAAAACTAGGCACAAGTTCAGTTTCAGCATCGCTTTGAACGGAGAGCTCATTGAAAGGAGATGGTGTACGTATATAGGCATTTCGGCCCACGCCAGATTTGAATTTTTCTCCATTATTTATCAAAAGCATCATTTCCTGGATATCCTATCAGCAATTATTTTCCGAAAAATATTTTATTTCCTGTCAATTTTGAGGAATTTGTCAATTTATCAAACTACAAGATCGAAAAAAGATTTAATAACAATAACTTTACAGAACAACATATTTTAACAACAGTTCATGGATTAAATGAAAGCCATATGTTTATATGTCAATTTTATATGGGGAGTACACATCTAGAAAACACAACGAAAAAAATATTGGGCATGTTTTTGTCAAAAATGCGCTTTTTCAATTTTAACGTTTCGAGTTCAACGTTGAAGAAAGCTAATTATATATTTGAGTACTAGAAAATTTCTTGCTTAAAAAACATCTTTGAATATTTGTTCATCATTAATAAAAAACTTAGGTATGTCAGTAATTGGACATGCCAAGATTTTTCCAACTGATATAGCCTACCCCCATGTTTTTAGTGAAAAATCAAAGTACTGATGGCACTGAAAACTTTTCCTTTAATACATTTATACAATTTAGCTCATGGCATTTTACCAAGTTTTGTACGAAACATCACTGGGAGAGGATATGTATATCCTAAAGAATAAATGAGGGTGTGGTAGCCCTGGGGGACGGGTACGGGGCCCCATTCGGGGAATTTTTGCTGGTAAATAGAACTGACCTTACTAATTATTAATCGCATTTGACCTAAAACATCCATGAGAGCTATGGGATATGCATACATTGCAAAATCATTGGCATTCCCATGGCAGATGGGTGACTTTGGTCAGTAAATGAATGTATTGCTTTTAACAGACAAACAAACCCACATTTATATTTAGTTACCCCACTTTTTGCTAAAGCGGAGGATAAACATAGTATGAAAGTACGCCACCAAAAATTATATTTATGAAATTTTGTTCCATAATTCATTTCATTTTCGCAAATTACTGAAATTAGCATACATTTGTTTGATATATCGAAAGTTGGTTTGCGAGTCGATCCATATACTATCGATCCGTAGTCCAGCTTGGATCTGATAAGAGATCTGTAAAGTCGCAATAGGACTTTTCGATCTGCTCCCCAATTAGTGTTTTCAACAACTTTAAGTAAATTAATAGCTTTAAGGCATTTGGCCTTCAAGTATTTAAGGTGTGGTATAAACGTTAATTTACGGTCGAAAATAAGACCAAGGAATTTTGTCTCATCCACTACTGGTATTGGTGACCCATCCAGTGTTAGATGTGGGTCTTCATGATGTTTACGAAGTTGACAAAAGTGCATACAATTAATTTAAAACCATTTTGATCATTCAACAGAGTTATTCCCCTTGATTATCAAGTCTTACCACATGAAAGCCATTATACCAATATAGCATCTTCAGGCCATCTTCGACCTCTTGTTTTGTATATATATATTGTACAGACAGGGTTCGCAATGCATAACTTCCTCTGGTCATGCATTACACATAAAAAGTCAATTTCATGTGTTCACTTTAAGCATCAACTGCCTCTTTTAACACCTTAATACCACAGGCAGATGACGCATACCCCACCCCACCCTCCCCTACTACCCCTCCCCCACAAACTCTCTACTACCCCCTTCCCATCTGTTTCTCCTCAACCAAGTAGAATGAATGAATGGTGTTTTACGGCACGTCGACACATAAATAGGTAATATTGTGCGCAAAAAGTGAAGAAAAATGAAGAAATGAAGTATTAATTAAAAATTAATGTAAATATATAAAGATAAAACTATTAAAAAATTAGGGATGATAAGGTGTAATATAAACTATGTATGTAAATCAACAACCAAGTAGAACAGTTTACACTATGTCATTAAAAAACATATTTAAGGGGGGTTATAGATAAACAGATGGGAAGGGTGGTAGTAGAGAGTGGGGGTAGTGGGGTGGGGGAGGGGGATTGATACCTAATCCAGTGTGCAACAGAAGTGATTGACACTTTCTCATGAGAATTTAAACTACAGTCGAACCTCGATAGCTCGAACACCGGTGATTCGAATACCATCGGTAATTCGAACACATTTTCCGGTCCCGACACAACTTCTATATAATTCAATGTAATTTAACCTCGATTATTCGAATATTATTTCTCGAATACCCCGGCTCGCTCAAATACTTTTTGCGGTCCGAAGATCCATTTTTGTGTGAATTTAAACCCCGCTTAATCGAAGGTGATGATCCGTTGCCATGCGACGTCGGCCATATTAATTGTAATCGACGCGTTTGTATTTGTTTGTAGCAAGTTCGATCATAGTGCGAAAACAGATAAAGTTGGTTGTTAAAGGTGCGAACATTTATGACTGAAAAGCGATAATAGACAGATAAAATTTATGTTTAGGGAACTTCGTTTACTGTTAATTACGATCAATAAAACACGGATGATTTTCTAATTAAATAATGTACCGAAACCAATCTTACCTTGTTCTCATTATTCGGACTTCCGAGTGTTCTAGATATCTGGGACAATATCAATGACTTAACTGATTGGGGCCAGAAATATCCGGCTGATTCAGAGGTTATGACATTGGCCCAGACAAAGGATGAGTTTGAGGAATGGGGAGATGCTGTGTCTGACAATGGATTCATGTATTTCTTATGTGAACTATATGCATTGTTTTCTGGTTCTGGTAGCAATAAGTATGCATGTATGAGATTCTGGGGAGACAGTAATACTGGCAAGACTGCATGGGTAGAGAAAACCATTGGTGCCCTACTGACATTAGGTAGGACTACTGATGAGAACTTTGCCTTTTCAGCTGCAGTGAAGAGCAATTGTATGGTAGTAAATGAGATGAGGTTGACACCTGAGAAGTTCGAAGAACTAAAGGATGTCATGGACAATGAGAAGAGTAGGGACATTAAGATCAAGGGCAAAGCTGCTATAACCATAAATCACAGGATAGTTTGGTTCATGTGTCACAACAGGGATATCTTTGATATTCTGGAGACCGAGCAGCTAGACTCTATGAATGCTAGGGTACTATCCTACCATATGCAAACTAGAGAGGATGGCTTCCCGGGCTTAACGCTGATCAAGAAGAAAATGCGTCCAGATTACATGTACTTTGTTAAGGTTATGAGAGCTTTGCATCAGCATGATTGTGTTGATAAAAATACGGCTTTGGAGGATCTGTTTGAGATTTTAATAGATCTGTATGATGGTATCTTTGCAGAAAAGGTGGAGGAAGAATCGGCTCCAGTTTTGGAATGCCAGTTTCTACCTGAGGAAGAACCGTCAAAGCTATAACTTTATCATTGCAAGTCAAGCTAGTGGGCTATTGCCTTATAATATGGACTTTACACATAATGAAAGGTGTTTGTTTACCTATTGTGGAGAGGTTAAGGAACTCATATATTACTTTGTTAAAATAACATTTACTGAAGATAACATTGAACGCATATATCATGTTGTAGACTTTCCTCCTGAAGGAGATAGAATAGCCATAAAGGCTAGCAAGGCTGATAGAAGAGCCGATAAATTGATTGTTCCTACATATTTGTGTGATCATGAAATGTTTTGTCCTGAATGTTTGACACTTATTGATCCATTTGTTGGTAGCATGTGTTGTTGTAATGCTTTGTATGCTATAAATGCTGCTGTACCGTATAAGAAATATCATTAAAATTCATCTGGTATATCTCTACCATTTACCTAAGTGTTGTTTTCCTTTTATTATCATTTTTGGGACAGTCCACAATGGGGGCTTGGGGGCCATTATTGGTTCGGGGGCACGATAAGTTAGGTATTATTCTAATTTATTTGGGGGGCCAGGGGTTCGTGCATAACCTCTCAGATTTCATGGGGGCTCAGGGGCCATTTGACCTTGACCTTGACCAGATTGCGCGTGCAATAAATGTTAAAATCTATTAGTGTGATATTATTTTAAATAAATGATAAAACTATCACATTATTGCAGTTTTGCTTGTATTTTCATTTCAGTGTAACCATTATATGTTATATATCCGTTATGAGGTTTAAACAAACATGCATGAACATAAAAAACATACCCAGAACGATACTTCACGTACACAAGTAACTATTTCGGGTGGTACACAAATTCGGATATATATTTTGGTTTTTACCGATACCTCGATGCCTCGAAGCCACCGATAGCTCGAACATATCCCTATGGTCCCGCTGACTTCGAGCTATCGAGGTTCGACTGTATATAAAGCTTTCCATGAACCGTATTCTTATTTCGTGTTCTATGTCATTTATATGATTTCCATGCATACCTATAGGCTATACACTTATTCTTTCAGAATGAAGCTGTCAGAACTGTCAAGTGTGCTGGGACAGATACCAATATTCGAACGATCACTCTGTTGGATGAAGGCGAGGAGATGGATGTAACCCTTTGGAGGGAGTTGAGAGTAAAACCGACATTCCTCTTGGTCAATACATCCAGATTGTGTCTTGTATCACAAACGAGTATCAGAAAGTGTGATCTTTAAATAGTACCAGAAATACAACCATGATACTATGTCATTTATATGATTTCCATGCATACCTGTAGGCTATACACTTATTCTTGCAGAATGAAGCTGTCAGAACTGTCAAGTGTGCTGGGACAGATACCAATATTCGAACGATCACTCTGTTGGATGAAGGCGAGGAGATGGATGTAACCCTTTGGAGGGAGTTGAGTAAAACCGACATTCCTCTTGGTCAATACATCCAGATTGTGTCTTGTATCACAAACGAGTATCAGAAAGTGTGATCTTTAAATAGTACCAGAAATACAACCATGGTACTATGTCATTTATATGATTTCCATGCATACCTATAGGCTATACACTTATTCTTTCAGAATGAAGCTGTCAGAACTGTCAAGTGTGCTGGGACAGATACGATCATTCTGTTGGATGAAGGCGAGGAGATGGATGTAACCCTTTGGAGGGAGTTGAGTAAAACCGACATTCCTCTTGGTCAAACGAGTATCAGAAAGTGTGATCTTTAAATAGTACCAGAAATACAACCATGGTACTATGTCATTTATATGATTTCCATGCATACCTATAGGCTATACACTTATTCTTGCAGAATGAAGCTGTCAGAACTGTCAAGTGTGCTGGGACAGATACCAATATTCGAACGATCACTCTGTTGGATGAAGGCGAGGAGATGGATGTAACCCTTTGGAGGGAGTTGAGTAAAACCGACATTCCTCTTGGTCAATACATCCAGATTGTGTCTTGTATCACAAACGAGTATCAGAAAGTGTGGTCTTTAAATAGTACCAGAAATACAACCATTACGGTAAGTCTTCCCCTATTTCAGAAAATGTATATACTGCTACCTCTCCCTGGTCCTGGCCATTACTGAATCGATTATCAAATTGCCCCCATTTCACACACAGGCAGACGGCGCATACCCACCCCCTGCCCACACTCTCTACTGCCCACTTCCCATCTCGTTCTCTACAACTCCCTTAAATATGTTTCAATGACATACTGTAAACTGTTCTAATTGGTTTTCAATGTAAAAACAAACAAACACTCTCTATACCATAGAAAGTAGTCCGAACGTTCTCCGACCTTATCAGCCCTTTTTACGATTTTTGATATTTCATCTGGCTGCCTACGGTAAGAGGAACTCTTATCTCCCTCACGGAAGAGGAGCTACCCTCTTGGTTTTAAATCATATATATCGTCAGAGGAACTCCTATCTCCCTCACGGAAGAGGAGCTACCCTCTTGGTTTTAAATGAATATATCTATGTAAGTATTCACTGGATTACCATTTCAACCCGATTATCAATATATTTATTTACCTATCTGAACCAAAATATTTGTTTTACTAACCTTAATATAGTTGTTATCAATATATTTATTTACCTATCTGAACCAAAATATTTGTAACGGTCAACCTTTTCAGACAAGTTAACAAATATCCAACATTTGTTATTATTCAGGTCAAATGTCACGTGATCCTGATCAGTGCGCCGATAAATATTTCCCGCAAAATCCAAACAATTTCAAAATCCAAACAATTCTTTTCCTTTTGGTACTAGCAATTCTGTGAAAAATATCCAATTGTTTATCTTTAAAATTTAGACCCTAATTATGCTCCAATCCAAAAATCCCTCAATTCTGTCGGTTGATAGTGGACTTATTTGATGAGGGGAATGTGAAGAATTTAATTAATATGCAAAACGACAATATGGCGGATATACAGTACAGCTCATGTGAAACCCACACTTTACTCTTTCACGCCGAGTGAGGAATTTACAAATTACGCGGAGTTTGTTATATAAGGTAAAAAAGCCCTGAAGTATAGTTTTGTTTTTTAATTTTTTAATTTGTTTGACATGTCCTGCAATGGAATGGACAGTTTTCTCGATAATAAAATGTGATATATCTGCAACAGGCCTTTCCCTGTTTTCCGATTCGATGATGAGAAAACGAGGAAACGACTTGTTGATCACTTGTTCATCAGTATCAGATTCATGTTCTGTTTTTTTCCGTTTGTTCGTAGTTTGTGCGTTTTGTGATGCCATGATGGGCGTTAAGAATTCATCTTCCACGCTTCTCACCCACCTCGGAGTCCAACAAGGGGACATTTGCTGTGGATATCCAACAGTCAAAATGCCAAGAATACGTAGAAGGTATACTCATATAAAGCTAACGCATCAGACCCCCCCATACCACCCAGCGGACATAACCCCTTAACTAAAAAGTCAAAGAGCCGCACTTATGTTCCGCTTAAAAAGTGGCACGAGTATAGCCATATAGCGTTTTGAAATACATGATTAGCCCGTGCCATAAAAGACCCTATGTATATAATGTTTAAAGTAGAACAATATAAAAGGTTAAGTAGGATACAGTGTACTGGTACTGTCTGAATAATAAGGTCGGATCTCTTATAGCTGGCGTGACAAACCGATTGATCAGATCGGGCCAAATCTGACCGCCCGTCTAGTTGAAGTCCGGACCAAAGTGGTGTGTTGCAACGTGGAGCTACCAAATCTCCACGCCACTCAACCACCAGGACTCCCTTCTCCAACAACACGGGTCGCCACCCACGGTCAACAGGTGGGTTACATTTCGGGGGGGGGGGGGGGGGGGTTCTACCCCTCTGCTAAGTAACGAGCAGTCGGTTTATTCTTATCACCCCACCACCGACTGGGGGGGGACCATTGACATGAAAAACATTTAACTGATCTTGAATATATATGGTATTAATTGTACAGCTCCGAGTTCGCACAGGATGAGATGGTGAACCCAATCCAACTACCCATAGCGAGCCCATAGGATCAAGTCGATACATGCAAGTCTGACGGTCACAACCTCAAGACAGACAACACCAAGGGGCACGGTGTAGTTGATCGAAGGTATGTAATAGCTGACACGATCGACATGCAAGAGCAGCAGGAAGAGTCGGACGAATCTGCCGCTAAATCTTCCATGGGCATTGACGAAGATGTTTACGATCAGGTGGATACGGGAAGCCAGAAGGTAACGGTGATAACACCCACTTTGACGGGTATTTATATTATAGGTATCTACTGTATCTGTCAAGGTCAAGGTATTATATCCGGTCCAGGTCAGAGAAAGCAAAGACTCCTCTTATGGCGTGACTTCAGTAATAGAAAACTTGACGGGAGCGATAAAAGACTTGTCAGGACCAGCAGACATCGTGAAAAGGAGGTCATCTGGCCAGTTTTACTTCCTCCACAATATAAAGATTGGGGAAAATTTACATTTGACGAAGGAATCAAAGGTATGTATATGCATTCAGTATGGGATGAAGGAAAATACTAGTATCTTTTTTTGTGGGTGTTCAGAAAGCAGAAAGGGAATGGTGGTGCAAGGGCATATTAATATGTGTAATCGGTGTAGAACAATCAGTTGAGATATGCAATCTATTACCGGTTTGATACAATCAGTTACATGTAAGTGATCAATCATTAGTTTCAATCTGTTAGTGTATTTTAAAGTAAACCATGTGCATGTTCATGTCAGTTGCAGACCTTGAAATTAAAAGCATAATTTCTGATTAAGTATGGATTCTGTCCTGTTCGTATGCCCTTATTATGTTATTTTAATAAGTAAAGTAATTGTTATAGGTTAGAATGCGTTTGTTTGTCTATATATGCACATTTTTACAAGTGTAATTTCTAACTCATTTTTTGCATAATAGGCTTTATTCCATTTTTGACATTAATGGAAGTGTAGTTTACGATTTTACCAATGATCAGTTTTAGACTTTTTAATCCATCGTCGTAATTGAATGCCTTTATGTAACTGAAGATCAGATGAAATTGAGTAATGAATTCATCTGTATTTGTCTGTTAATTGGTTCTATTGCGGTTAGTGGGTGAATTTCATGCAAAGTTTTAGTTCGACAATTTATGTCTGTTCGTCCTTGCATTACCTGGATTGACCTTTTGGTTATTGTTTGTTGTCCTCATGTTCAAAAGGAAATAGTCACACAACTTAAAAGGTTGACACAAATATTAATTATCATAACACAATGATTTTTTACTTTGATTTGTCAGTTTAAATGTTGAAAACATAATGCATTGTTGGCACCACTGTTTGTGTAAGTATTTTCAAATGGCAGGAAATTAAAAAGTTTGTATATCTGGGTTTTTTTTTATTGGTATCCAACTGTTCAAGTTTCTATTTATGTTTGTACAGGTGATGGAGACAGGCGAATTTCTTTATGACAAACAAATGGAACAAGAATTCACTAACCCAAAGCAGGTGTGTGTGAATGAAGCATTGGCATCGCCAAAGAAAAAGACTCTGTCTGAGTGCTTGGAAAAGTGCAGAGGGTAAGTCTTGGATGAGTGACATGGTAATCGAATGATGTCGTATACGTGTACTTGAAATAGCATGTTGATAAGATGTAGGAAATGTTCAATAGTCAATGTTATTTCGCTATTGACGACACAAGGTGTGATATTATCTTTACAAGATTGTTAATATCAATAAAAGCTCTGACAAATTAGAAAAAAGCCAGATTGGACCATTTACATATCAGTTATTGCCCTTGAATTTCTGAAATATGCTATATTTTCGCATAATTAAAACGAAAGAGCCTTCATTTGGAATGATTTCAGTCAAACTTACCACCTACACATCTGATCACTTATACCATATGATTGTAGCTTAGACAGTAGCCTTCTGTGTGGAACTTTATCAAAAGCTTTCATAAAATCCATGTATATAGTGTTTATTACACCACCACCATCTAGTATCCTTGTCCAGTGATCTCAAACATGGAGTAACTGCAATGTCGTTGATCGACTGCCTATAAAGCCGAATTGCTTGTTACTAAATAACTTATGCTTTTGCATGTGATCCTTTTTCTCACTAGTTTTTTCCAGTCTTACATATCACACTAGTCAGGCTTACAGGCCTATAATTGGCTGGCTCAGTCTTTTTCCCCTTTTTAAACAATGCTATTACTTGTCCAATTTTCCAGCTTGCCGGCACCAGCCCCGTACGGAAGCTGCTGTTGAAAATATTACTCAATGGTTTGTCGATGATATTTGCCAGCTCAAATAATACTTTTGGATGAATTCGATCCGGGCCTGGTGATTTTGATGTGTAAAGACGTGTGAGCAACTTGTTCACTTCCTGCTTGGTGAATGGTGAATCGTCAGATCTATAATCACACATACTGTCCAGATGGACATAGTCTCCTTCTGGTTCATTGGTAAATACACTACTAATAAATTCTGCCAGGATTTTAGCTTTGTCACTGTCGGACTCTGCAACAACCTTCTTCCCCTCCACCTTTGTGTAAAGTTCACTAACTCCAGATACAGTCTTGCGTTTGGAGTTCACATATCTCCAGAAAGGTTTACAGTTATTTTTACAGTTCACAGCCAGCTCTTGCTCACGCTTTTTTCTCTTTCTTAACAATAGCTTTCACCCGATTACGGGCTTTACAATATTCTCTATATTTTGTGCTATCTCTAGTTTCCATATATCTTGTCCATAGTCTATGTTTCCGCTTAATACACTTCACCACCTCACTTAAGAGTGGTGTTTTGCCTTTCTTATGATTCGGTATACACACGTCCATAGCCAATAAAAGTCTATCGGAAAAAACATGTTCCATAGTCTCTATATCACTGGCGGCTAGTCTGGTTTCCCAATCAATGTCAAGATTATTTCTCAACTTATTGTAGTGACTGTCGATAGGGGGCTTATCAAGTCTTTGTGGCTCCGATCCCTGGTGATGTGGGTAGCCGGTGCGTTCCCGCCAACTGCCATGACGTAAGGCCAAACAACCTCTCTGATTGGTCGAGCCTCGAGGGAATCCAGCATTCTGGAAGGCATTGCTAAAGAGACAAGACGTCTACAAGTATCCCGACAGAATCCTACATATAACGAAGATTGACTAACGACCCGAGGGCACAGATATCATGTATAGGTAAGGAATCACTTTAATGGGGTCAGAATCGTGATTGTTCCTACGCCCGGAATGTGTTTTTAGGAGGAAATTCGTGGTTTCCTGGTGGTGTGCATCGCACGGCACTGGTCCGTGAGATTGCTAATCTCACCGAGGCGGCGCTTTAATAAGAATGTAAATAAGTGTTCCTGCCTTGCATTGGTCTGTTCTTGGAAAAAAGGGAAAAAAAGAGGTTTTAGTGAGTGCACAAAATGCAGACGCGTGCACAAAATGCAGACGCATGCGCAAACATCCAAACCGGATGTTTTGATGTAGCTTGTTCCGGTTTATACATCGGAGGCCCTAAGTGTATAACACTCTGGTTTCCTGATGAGACGCATGTCTGGGGGTTTTATAAGGAAGGTTTCCTTGCTCAGTAGTGATTATTATTAAAAAATAATTGTTTTTACTTTATTTTCATTTTTATATTGCTGTGTTGTGTAATTAATTTATAATGGGGACCAGTGGAGATGAAGCTAGGGCCCGGCTTAGAGTTAACTTTGCGTCGGCGGATGAGTGAACTCAGATCAAGGGAATAGAGTCCCGGTTGGCGGCCGCCATTGTTGCAGTGCGAGAGGCACAGGGTAACTTGACACCAACAGTGTGGCAGGCGTTGACCAGGATCCACATGGATATGATGGACTGGGGCGCCCTGGATTTCACGCTTAGGCCGTGGGAGCGTTGGGGTCAAGTGACCCAACAGACTCCTGCCTCTCCAGAGCGGGCAGTAGGGCAAGAAGAGGAATGGGAGGTACAGGAAGACGCTGACACGGTGTATAGGGATGAGGAGACCGGCAGTCTTCACAGGGAAGCAAGCCTGGGGGACATGACGCGGGACCTACCCTATACACCGCCTTCACGTAACACTGGATCATGGGAGCGGCGTGCACTTAATCCGTACCAGTATCCGGCTAGGGGGATATTTCTCAGTCGGAAATTACAGTCCGATGCCCTGGCTGCAGAAATAGACCTCGTGTTGGGGACCGCGGCCTCTGCGCAAAGAGACATCAAGCCCCCCATGTTAGGGGCCATGGCTCCTGTGCATACGGGTTCACCAGACCCCACTACAGCGGAATTGGAGGTGATGAGGGACATTCTCAAAGTGAAAGGTGGCCTCGTGGGGGTGAAGGTGGAAGAGGTACAGCCGGCCCAACCAACCACCAAGGCGGGGAAGGTTGTGGCACCGGTTCAGTAAAGTCCAGTAGCAACCGCTGAGGCCCCTACCACTGAGGGTGTGTCACAAAGTGCGGGGGTAATCCCAAAATCGTCTACCAAGCTCAAACATGTGCGTTATGCCTCTACATCGTCTTCGTCATCATCAAGTGATGACGGTGATGATGGGAGCTCTGCAGACGAGAAACATAGAAGCAAAAAGGGCCGTAAATCGCAGGCTTATGGATTTAGAATGGCGAGTTTGAGTCCCAGAAAGTCATTATTAAGCCAGAGGGGCAAAAAGCGACGCTCCCCATCGCCGAGGGGTAGAACAGGTGGTTCACCATCGCGAAGTGGTAAAAAGAGTCGCTCACCATCGCCGAACGATTCAGATTCGGATGCTAGCTTGTCAAGGGTAAACCGGAAACACCGTGTATACAAGGTGGGATTTCTGGCTGCTCATAAACATGGCGGATCTAGGGAATGGGACCCGGTCAAGACCCTCATTATTTTCAATAAAGAATGAAAAACAAAATTTTGTTTATTGTATATCTATTACGTTTATAATATTATTTTTTGTGATTAAATAATGTTCAGTAGTTATTAATATAAAGATTTTGAATTGAAGTGAATTATTACATCATTTAATCAAAATTTGAAAACGTATTTATTTATTGTGTTGCTGCATGTTTAAAACGTACTCATTTTGTATCTCACTTAGATTTTTTCTTTACATTTCTGTCACAATTTGCAAACCAAGAAAATCACTACTGAATAGATGTTGGTCGCACTTTAAAAGCCTACTGTTAATAATCCAATCAATTCGATGTTTGCATAAGGAGTTAACTGTGTAATTATGTTTATTTACCGACGTATTTTGATCATCTTTAATTAAAAATTAACTGTGTAATTATGTTTATGTGCCGACGCATCCAATTAAAATTTCTTATGATCATCTTTATATAATGGACTTTAAAAGAGAGAAAAAAATGCATACATGCTTGTTTTCTTTACTCAATATTGTTTTGTTTACTCAATGTTTGATAATAACCATGATTACATTAACTTTATTTGTCAACGCTTACAATGAAAAAATGGATTACAGAAGCGCGCTACATGATACTGGTAATTACCGCCTTGCAAGGTTCGAAACTCATTATCTCGTAAATGACGCACTTTGGCGATGTAAATCGGAAGAAGCGAAGAAAACACTGTTCCAAAGTTTCCTGTCAGACACTAAGCGTAAAAAAACAACCGCGTACACTCAATCAAGTGACGGGAAATACTCAGTGGTAGTCAAGGCTAAGGGCACAGCCAAAAAACAAGGCCAACGCAAAAGACCCGTGAACGAGCGAGCGGAGAAAAGACACTAGTGAAAATAGTCATGTTAAAGAGAGAACAATGTACATATCAACAGGCTGACATCAACTCAGTGGCTGGTTTTTAAGCAGCGCTTCACCAGTTATGCTATCAGGAAGGGATGGTCCAAATCCCAATGATTGGAGTGCCTGTGCTGGTTCCTGACGGGTAAAGCAGCTGAGTATTGTGCGATCATGAAAGAGCGGTATCCTGGATCACTTACGTCTACAAGTATCCCGACAGAATCCTACATATAACGAAGATTGACTAACGACCCGAGGGCACAGCTATCATGTATAGGTAAGGAATCACTTTATTATCATAGTCTCCTTTGAAGTACCTGAACTTCCCACTTTGGCAAGTATCTATAGTTGTATGGCATAATTAAAGTTGATCACACAATGATAATTGCAAGTTCCTCGAGTGGCTCTACACTTAGCGTAAATGAATGAATGAATGAATGGTGTTTTTGCGACACACGCATATCATCCGACCGTAGGTAGTGGATAGTATAAGCAGCTTTACAATATATAATATACTGGATATGGATAATAAATAACAAATAAAATAGTTTTATTTATTTAAAGAACCTTGTCACTCAGTATCTATTTATAGAATGATTACGTTTCAATAATAGGATGTTGATACACTGACATTTAATACTATCAATCTGTACAGTATAATATACTGTAACGTGTTTCGAGCTAAACACAGATTATTGGTTAATGGATTTTTTGAATTCGGAAAACAAGTGGGTGTGGTACATCATATGAATATCTATGCTTTCAAGGATAGTTAATTAAAATTCCTTATAACCAAGATATGAAATGGATAATACTTATTGGTTTAACATAAAAATTGGAAATTATAATTGTAAAGTAAGATATTTATTCTTCATAAAGGAACCTTATTTTAGATACCGTCGTTCCTTATATATATTCCAGATATTTCTATAAACTTACCTGAATAATAAAGTCCAAATATCCAAGCAGATGCAACCACCATTAAAATCCTTTAAAACTGCATTGGTTTTTAGCAATTTTTATTTCAAATCACCAACCCTCACAGAAATTTGCATTAAATGCAGACTTTCACTTTACACAATAAAGTAGTGCTTGGTATGGCGGGCAGTAAGTGACAACAAATCAGTGTTTACAATGTTATTAAAATTTCAGTGTAATTCTTGTATGGACAAGTTCATTTTGTGACAGTAAATTGAACAGACCATATGGTTTACAGACAGACATTGACAAGGCATACAGATAGTATTAAAAAACGAAGTACATATTCAATATACCTATAAATCAGTGAATATCAATGCGCCACTGCTTAAGTCTGTTTGGAGATCTGAAACTTCATATGCTGTGTTTTCCTTGTCATAAAGAACTTCATATACAGCTGCGGGTTCACCGTCTCTACCGTTCTTCACATCGAGTACAGTACCTGCAAAATAAACACAGTCTTCTTCACATGGAGTACTGTACCTGCAAAATAAACAGCGCATGCACGAGTGACAATCGCTTTTCATGGTTGAGTTTCTCACTTCTCCATGTTGGTTGGGCACCACAAGTCAAGGTGTATTAAAGAAGAACGTTGTGGTAAATGTGGCGAGTCTGCATTCAAGCATAACGAACCAGATTGTCCTAACGCCTTCAAATGTACCAACTGCGGTCTAGGACATCACGCAAATTCAAAATTATGTGAAAAAAGAAAAAAAGAAAAAGAAATCATAACATTTAAATGTACACAAAACATTCCCTTTCCAGAAGCACGAAAATTGATTGAAGAAAAATATAAAATCTCAAATCCGACCTCATACGCATCTATTCTCAAAACAAAAGCAACACACACAGAATGCAGGGATGCAAGTACGCAATACGAACCACAGCCAGAAACTCAAAATACAAATAATACTTCCTCAGTATCAAATCCAAACAAAAGTCAACAAATACAACTTAACAAACCAAAATTAATTTTTTCACCTAATCAAACTTTTTCATTTAAATCGAACACAAATGCGGCAAGCTCCGGCAATGTCAAGAGCTCGTCAATTTCTCAGAATTGGAAAGCGTGTTCTTCTACGACTGTGAAGTCTAGTAATTCCCCAGTCGTGAAGCCTACTTCCTCGGTTGGAAAGCCTAGTGCTGCTCCAACTAAGAAAGCTAGAAAACTCTTCACGATATAGCTGAACAAACTTTTCCAAAAACCTCGGCAGATCCTAAACGCCCACATAAACCATGGTACGACGATGACTGCAAAAAAGCAGTCAACGATCGTAAAGCTGCATTAAATAATTTTAACTTGCAGCCAACTCAAACACATTTAGATAACTTTAGAGTTTTTCGTGCGAAAGCCCGTCGTACAATTAAGGATAGTAAGAGGAAATCCTGGAGATCTTACGTCTCCAGGCTGAATTCTCGCTCATCTCTTAAGAAGACATAGGACATGGTCCGGAAACTAAGCGGTAAAGGTAATGCTAGTTCTGTAAATCATCTTAAAACAGATAATGGAGATATAACGTCTGTCAAAGATATTACAAACACTTTGGCAGGAACCTTTTCAAATTCTTCTTCTGAAAATTGTCAACCAAATATTCTGAAAAATAAGAAACTAAAAGAACAGAAGAAGCTGAATTTCAAGTAAAAAAACTTGACAAAATACAATAAACTATTCACTCTCAAAGAACTCCGAGAGTCCCTTAAAAAGGCTCATGATACATCAGCTGGTCCTGATGATATCCATTATCAATTACTAAAACATTTACCTGAATCCTGTCTCTCTACCCTTCTTGATATATTTAATAAGGTTTGGGTGACGGGAAACTTCCCCGAATCTTGGCGGGAAGCAATCGTTATTCCAGTCCCCAAACCTGGAAAGGATAATACGGACCCAATAAATTATCGCCAAATCGCTTTAACGAGTTGTATATGTAAAACCATGGAACGAATGATTAATGAGAGACTCGTTTGGTACCTGGAGTCCAACAAACTGATAACAAAGTATCAAAGTGGATTCCGGCGCCAACGAGGCACAACAGACAATCTCATACGATTTGAATCATTTATTAGGGAAGCTTTCATAAAAAAAGAACATCTAGTCGCTGTATTTTTTGACTTCGAGAAAGCTTATGATACTGCATGGAAGTATGGTATTATGAATGATCTTCATGACCTTGGTCTTAGAGGCCGATTACCCATTTTTATAGAGAATTTCTTAGAGGACAGACAGTTCCGTGTCCGAATGGGTTCAACACTCTCTGACATCCATGAACAGGAGATGGGTGTGCCACAGGGCAGCATACTCTCTGTCACTCTTTTAAGTATAAAAATTAACAGTATTGTTAAATGTATCAATCCTGGTGTGGATTGCTCTCTATATGTTGACGACTTTGTTATATGTTATCGTACAAAAACATGAACACTATTGAGAGACAACTTCAACAATGTCTCAATAAACTTCAGACCCGGTCTAATGAAAATGGTTTTAAATTTTCTAAATCTAAAACTAATTGTATGCATTTTTGTCAACTACGTAAACATCATGAAGACCCTCATCTAACACTGGATGGCACACCAATACCAGTAGTGGATGAGACAAAATTCCTTTTTCTTATTTTCGACCGTAAATTAACGTTTATACCACACCTTAAATACTTGAAGGCCAAGTGCCTTAAAGCTCTTAATTTACTTAAAGTTGTTGCAAACACTAACTGGGGAGCAGATCGTAAAGTCCTCTTGCGACTTTACAGGTCTCTTATCAGATCCAAGCTGGACTACGGCTCGATATTATATGGATCGACTCGCAAGTCGTACTTGCAGATGACAAATTAGCCCTTCAATACGCCATTAAATTGAAGTCTAACCCTTCAAACCCAACTTCCGATAATGTTTTTAATCCAAGTTATGAACCTCTTTTTGATCGAAAACCGAAGGCCTTTCGATCATTTGGTCTTCGTATCAAACCAAAATTGAGAGACACTGAAATCGACCTCAATTTAATTGCCAAGTACAAAGTACCACAAATTCCACCGTGGACTTCGGAAACACCAACAATTATTTTCGATCTTTGTAATAGTAACAAATCCTCTACAGACCCTACTGTGTTTCAAAGCAAATTTAATGAAATTAAATCGAAATACAGTAACTTCCAACATATATACACAGATGGTTCTAAAGATGGAGATAAGGTAGCTGCAGCAGCTGTTATTCACAAACACAGCATAAAGAGCCGCCTGCCTGACAAGGCGTCTATCTTTTCAGCTGACCTTAAGGCAATTGAACTTGCCTTAAATTATATTCAGAAATCTGATGATGACCATTTTGTAATATTTTCTGATTCCCTTTCATCTCTTCAAGCACTGGGTAATATGAAACATGATAATCCAGTTGTGCTTCAACTTTTAGAAAAGTGAATTCTCTTATAGTTGATAATGTTATTATTTTCTGCTGGCTTCCAAGCCATGTAGAAATACGTGGTAATGATAGAGCTGATAGTGCTGCTGAAGCAGCATTAAATTTACATATATCTGATACCAAATTACCATGTACTGATTCTAAAAGTTGTATTAACACATATATTCGTAACTCTTGGCAAACTGCTTGGGATTTGTCAGTTAACAATAAACTCCATTCAATTAAACCGTTACTTTGAGAATGGCGTTCTTCTAGTAGACCCATTCGTCGAGAAGAAGTTCTCCTAGCATTGTGCAGGATAGGGCATACACGTTATACTCATTCATATTTATTACAAGGTGCTTTGCACCGTTAACAGTCAAACACATATTGCTGGAATGTGTAGACTTTGATCCTGTGCGTCAAAGGTACTACAATGTTAATACTATGACCGTGTTATTTAATACTATAGATTTTAGTCTAGTTTTAGATTTCCTGAAGGAAATCAGACTATATAAATCATTATAATATGTTCTTATATATATTTACTTCTTTATATACCCGTTTTTGGGCATTTGTTGATTTACATATATAGTTTATATTACTACCATATCACCCCTTATTTTTAGCTCTACTGATCAGAGATCAGCAGAGCTTATGCCGTGGTGCGGCGTCCGTCGTCCGTCCGTCCGTCTGTCCGTTAACTTTTATTTGTAGCGACTACTCCTCTGAAACTACTGGATGGATATTCATAAAACTTTACAGAAATGTTGCCCATGAAGTCTAGTTGATCCTAGCAAAAAATCATGTTGATGTGAAATCCAAGATGGCCGCCAAAGCTAAAAATAGATTTTTAAATACAAGTTTGTAGCGACTACTTCTTGAAAACTATAAGTGATATTGATATGGGACTTTTTCTAAAATGATCAGCATGACATGATGTTGGTTCTTGTCGAAAATCGTTTTGATTTGACGTTAAACATGGCTGCCAGCGGCCATCTTTGTTTACATAGAGTTATATAATGAAAACTTGTAGCGACTACTCCTCTGAAACTACTTGACGGATTTTCATGAAATTACACAGGAATGTTGCTCTTGATGTCTTATTGATCCTAGCAAAATTTCAGGTCGGCCGGAAATTCAAGATTGCCGCCACGGCAAAAAATAAATTTTCAAAATACAAGTTTGTAGCGACTACTTCTTGAAAACTATAAGTGATATTGATATGGGACTTTTTCTAAAATGATCAGCATGACATGATGGTTATCCGAGTCGAACATTATTTTGATTCGACATTAAACATGGCTGCCAGTGGCCATCTTTGTTTACATAGAGTTATATAATGAAAACTTGTAGCGACTACTCCTCTGAAACTACTTGACGGATTTTCATGAAACTTCACAGAAATGTTGCTCTTGATGTCTAATTGATCCTAGCAAAATTTCAGGTTGGCCGGAAATTCAAGATGGCCGCCATGGCTAAAAATAGATTTTCAAAATGCAAATTTGTAGCGACTACTTCTTGAAAACTATAAGTGATATTGATATGGGACTTTTTCTAAAATGATCAGCATTACATGGTGTTGGTCCTTGTCCAAAATCATTTTGATTCGATGTTTAACATGGCTGTCAGCGGCCATCTTTGTTTACATAGAATTATATAATGAAAACTTGTAGCGACTACTCCTCTGAAACTACTTGACGGATTTTCATGAACTTCACAGGAATGCTGCTTTTGATGTCTAATTGATCCTAGCAAAATTTCAGGTCGGCCGGAAATTCAAGATGGCTGCCACGGCTAAAAATAAATTTTCAAAAAACAAGTTTGTAGCGACTACTTCCTGAAATCAAAATCAATCAGTAGAGCTTCAAGGTCATTGACCTCTTGTTATGAAACTTCACAGGAATGTTGGTCTTGATGTCTAATTGATCCCAGATTTTTTTTAGGTCGGCCGGAAATTCAAGATGGCCGCCATGGCTAAAAACAGATTTTTAAAAAAAGTTTGTAGCGACTACTTCTTGAAAACTGTAAGTGATATTGATATGGGACTTTTTCTAAAATGATCAGCATGACATGATGTTGATCCTTGTCGAAAATTATTTTGAATCAAAATTAAACCTTGGCACCAGTGGCCATCTTTGTTTACATAGAGGTTTTATAGTAAACATTTGTAGTGACTACTCCTCTGAACTACTAGACGGATTTTCATGAAACTTCACAGGAATGTTGCTCTTGATGTCTAGTTGATCCTAGCACAATTTCAGGTCGGCCGGAAATTCAAGATGGCCACCATGGCTAAACATAGATTTTTAAAAAACAAGTTTGTAGCGACTACTTCTTGAAAACTGTAGGTGATATTGATATGGGACTTTTTCTGAAATGAGCAGCATGACAAGATGTTGATCCTTGTCGAAAATTATTTTGAATCAAAATTAAACCTGGGCACCAGTGGCCATCTTTGTTTACATAGAGTTTGTATAGTAAACATTTGTAGTGACTACTCCTCTGAACTACTAGACGGATTTTCATGAAACTTCACAGGAATGTTGCTCTTGATGTCTAGTTAATCCTAGCACAATTTCAGGTCGGCCGGAAATTCAAGATGGCCACCACGGCTAAACACAGATTTTAAAAACAAGTTTGAAGCGACTACTTCTTGAAAACTGTAAGTGATATTGATATGGGACTTTTTCTGAAATGATCAGCATGACAAGATGTTGATCCTTGTCGAAAATTATTTTGATTCGACATTAAACATGGCTGCCAGTGGCCATCTTTGTTTACCTAGAGTTATATAGTAAAAACTTCAACTTGTAGCGACTACTCCTCTGAAACTACTTAACATTTTTTTATGAAACTTCACAGGAATGCTGACCTAGCTATCAAAATCTATCAGTAGAGCTTCAAGGTCATTGACCTCTTGTTTAATATTTTTATCTTGATATATTTACATTAATTTTTAATTAATCCTTCATTTCTTCATCTTTCATCAATTTTTGCGCACAATATGACCTATTTATGTGTCGACGTGCCGTAAAACACCATTCATTCATTCATTGTTTGTCCAAAGAGGGATTTTTCCATCTTGCATTCTTCGTGGTGCGAATACATACTTGTTAAGCCTAGATTTGAGTTGATTTTCGAAGTAAAGAGCAAATGCGGGGTGCTTTTCGTTTGTGTATTCATCAAGATCGGACGATCGCGTTTCAAAATCTAAAGTTGTGTCCGAATCTATGATTCCGTCGGCGCCGAACAGTTTCCTCATGATATCGTCGTGTTCAGATTTCTGCATTCCTACCTTGTTCTGACAATAGTGCTTAACATTGTCTTTTAAGTGTTTGGTACATAGTAACCGCTGGGCAGAAGGAAACACATGTTCAATTGCTTTTGTTAAAGCCTTTTCATCATCGCTTCCGAACTCCATTTTTCAGAAACCTTAAAAACTCGACTGAATCAATATCACTGTCCACTTCGGTAGCAATGTGCTCTAGAAAACCTGTGTATGTCTTATATGCAGCATCTTTGTGTAGCATGAGAGGTCCCAAAAAGATTGGATTTTCTTTAGAGTTCTTTCTTACTAGTCTTTGGTTTTTGTAAACAATGGTTGTTGCGTAAAAGGATTGTTTTTGTGGTGGAGGCAGACCACCCACATTTCCTGGGTAGAACCAGTACTGTACACCTCCTGCCATCCATAAGAATCGACACTTCGTCACTTACAAATCACTTACAAATCGAGCTCCCAGAACCGACAGCGGTGAGAGGCGAAGGTTTACAACGCAACAGCGTTAACCATTCGGCCACTTAGATGCTGTTAAAAGACCGATGATGATTACATTAATTGCAGATTTATTACACTTTATATGATATGTATGTCACGGCTTTATTACACTTTATATGATATGTATGTCACGGCTTTATTACACTTTATATGATATGTATGTCACGGCTTTATTACACTTTATATGATATGTATGTCAAGGCTTTATTACAATTTATATGATATGTATTTCACGGCTTTATTACACTTTATATGATATGTATGTCACGGCTTTATTACACTTTATATGATATGTATGTCACGGCTTTATTACACTTTATACGGCTTTATTACACTTTATATGATATGTATGTCACGGCTTTATTACAATTTATATGATATGTATTTCACGGCTTTATTACATTTTATATGATATGTATGTCACGGCTTTATTACACTTTATATGATATGTATGTCACGGCTTTATTACACTTTATATGATATGTATGTCACGGCTTTATTATACTTTATATGATATGTATGTCACGGCTTTATTACACTTTCTATGATATGTATGTCACGGCTTTATTACGCTTTATATGATATGTATGTCACGGCTTTATTACACTTTATATGATGGGTCACCAATACCAGTAGTAGATGAGACAAAATTCCTTGGTCTTATTTTCGACCGTAAATTAACATTTATACCACACCTTAAATACTTGAAGGCCAAGTGCCTTAACGCTCTTAATTTACTTAAAGTTGTTGCAAACACTAATTGGGGAGCAGGTCGTAAAGTCCTCTTGCGACTTTACAGATCTTTTATCAGATCCAAGCTGGACTACGGCTCAATAGTATATGGATCGACTCGCAAGTCATACTTGCAGATGCTCGATCCTATCATAATCAAGGATCACGACTCCCTTAGGTGCCTTTCGTACATCACCAGCTGAAAGTTTAGATGTTGAAGCTAATGAACCGTCACTGTCTCATAGACGGGACAAATTAGCCCTTCAATACGCCATTAAATTAAAGTCTAACCCTTCAAACCCAACTTTCGATAATGTTTTAAATCCTAGTTTTGTGCTATGACCGAGTTATTTAATACTATAGATTTTAGTCTAGTTTTAGATTTCCTGAAGGAAGTCAGACTATATAAATCATTATAATATGTTCTTCTATATTACTTTTTTACATACCCGTTTTCGGGCATTTGTTGATTTACATATATAGTTTATATTACTACCATATCATCCCTTATTTTTTAATAGCTTTATCTTGATATATTAACATTAATTTTTAATTACTCCTTCATTTCTTCATCTTTCGTCAGTTTTTGCGCACAATATGTCCTATTTATGTGTCGACTTGCCATAAAACACCATTCATTCATTCATTCATTAATCCTAGTTTTAAACCTCTTTTTGATCAAAAACCGAAGGCCATTCGATCATTTGGTCTTCGTATCAAACCAAAATTGAGAGACACTGAAATCGACCTCAATTTAATTGCCAAGTACAAAGTACCACAAATTCCACCGTGGACTTCGGAAACACCAACAATTATTTTCGATCTTTGTAATAGTAACAAATCCTCTACAGACCCTACTGTGTTTCAAAGCAAATTTAATGAAATTAAATCGAAATACAGTAACTTCCAAGATATATACACAGATGGTTCTAAAGATGGAGATAAGGTAGCTGCAGCAGCTGTTGTTCACAAACACAGCTTAAAGAGCCGCCTGCCTGACAAGGCCTCTATCTTTTCAGCTGAACTTAAGGCAATTGAACTTGCCTTAAATTATATTTAGGAAACTGATGATGACCGTTTTGTAATCTTTTCTGATTCCCTTTCATCTCTTCAAGCACTGGGTAATATGAAACATGATAACCCAGTTGTGCTTCAACTTTTAGAAAAGTACAATTCTCTTATAATTGATAATGTTATTATTTTCTGCTGGCTTCCAAGCCATGTAGGAATACGTGGTAATGACAGAGCTGATAGTGCTGCTAAGGCAGCATTAGGTTTACATATATATGATACCAAATTACCTTATACTGATTTTAAAAGTTGTATTAACACATATATTCGTAACTCTTGGCAAGCCGCTTGGGATTTGTCAGTTAACAATAAACTCCATTCAATTAAACCGTTACTCGGACATTGGCGCTCTTCTAGTAGACCCATTCGTCGAGAGGAAGTTGTCCTAGCCCGGTGCAGAATAGGGCATACACGTTATACTCATTCATATCTATTACAAGGTGAGTAATTACCAGAATGTATACCCTGCTTTGCACCGTTAACGGTCAAACACATATTGCTGGAATGTGTAGACTTTGATCCTATGCGTCAAAGGTACTACACTGTTAATACTATGACCGCGTTATTTAATACTATAGATTTCAGTCTAGTTTTAGATTTCCTGAAGGAAGTCAGACTATATAAATCATTATAATATGTTCTTGTATATAATTGCTTTTTTATATACCCGTTTTCGGGCATTTGTTGATTTACATATATAGTTTATATTACTACCATATCATCCCTTATTTTTTAATAAATATATTTATCTTGATATATTTACATTCATTTTTAATTAATCCTTCATTTCTTTATCTTTCGTCAGTTTTTGCGCACAATATGACCTATTTATGTGTCGACGTGCCGTAAAACACCATTCATTCATTCATTACACTTTATATGATATGTATGTCACGGCTTAATTACATTCTATATGATATGTATGTCACGGCTTTATTACACTTTATATGATATGTATGTCACGGCTTTGTTACGCTTTATATGATATGTATGTCACGGCTTTATTACACTTTATATGATATGTATGTCACGGCTTTATTACACTTTCTATGATATGTATGTCACGCCTTTATTGCACTTTCTATGATATGTATGTCACGCCTTTATTACACTTTCTATGATATGTATGTCACGCCTTTATTACACTTTCTATGATATGTATGTCACGCCTTTATTACATTCCCCACTGTAAGTGAATCATATCTCAATTCTGCAATTTACAAAAAAAAAGTTACATTTATCAATTGTAATTAGCCCTCCAATTCGTTAATATAAATAAAATAAACATATGTTATTTCCTATGATAGAAGTATGTACAAACTTCTGGCACTTCTTTTTAAACCAACTACACAAAAATTCCTTCAGCAACAAATTAACAAATTATTTGGAAATTTGGAAGTGTATACCATGCAAAACTTTCTGTCATTAATTTATGATAAAAGACATATTTTATTTCTTAAAAACAATTAAAACTCTGCAATCGTTATACATTCATCATCATCCAAACACATACACAAATGTGTTAATTGAAATTGACTATGTACTATATCTACCTTGTGAGTATCTCTACTTGTTGTAGACTCGGCAATAACTGTGTCTGGATTTATACTGGCAGAACACTGAGCAACACTTTAAGAAAGAGACATACATGTTTTATATATTCAGTGTGTTAAGGCTTTAAACAAATGTTGGGTATTAAGCAATTATGAAATAAACTAGAAATGGGTCCATGGAACACGGATGCCCCCACTGTAAACAATCAGTGTAAATCGTAAAATTTGACGTAAAAGGGGCTGTAACTCTGGTAATACTAGGTCGATTTTGACGCCGAATCAATATGCACACTTTCGATATCATAGGTAAGCATCCTGTATAGTTTGGATTTAAGAAACGGAGAAAACTGGGGGAGGAGATGGACACAAAAGATATTTTGATGTAAAATTTGTCAAAAAATGGGCCATAACTCTGGTAATACTAGGTCGATTTTGACAACGAACTGGTATGCACATCATACTAAGCATCCTGTCAAGTTTGGAAGCAATCAGTTGAAAATTGTGGGAATGAATGGACACACAAGATATTTTGACGTAAAATTTGACGAAAAAGGGGCCATAACTCCAGTAATACTGGGTTGATTTTGACGTCGAAATTATATGCAAACCATAACATCATATGTAAGCATCCTGTAAAGTTTCGAAGCAATCTGTGGCAAAATTTGGGAGGAGATAGACACACAAGCTATTCTTGAAACAGTAACAAAATCAACACAACTACAACCCATAGGTCCGTAAAAAGTATAGTTTCCTAGTGAGTCTCCAGTGCATCTACAATTGAGTATCCTAAGATTTGATTCAATGCAAACTTCAATTGATATGCGATCTTGTTGAATGACGGTCATATCTATATCCTGACGTAGTTAATTGATGTCAATTACATAGTCATTTGGAAGTAATCCATATTCATTAATGCCCTTTTCATCATGTATAACAAAGTCTTCTAATAAAGAGACACGACTATTTAGGTCTCCAAGTACTATTATTCAGAGTTTCTGCTAAAAATTGCAATTTTTTCTTTCAATAGTTGAATAGTATATTGATTTTCATTTGTTGTAAGGGGAGTTAGTGGTTTTAAATAAGTTGCAAAGAGGTAAATATCTTTATCTAGATTGAAAAAGTATTTGTCTAGTTTGATACATATAAAATTTGTGTGACTATAAATTAGACTAATTCCACATTTAAGATTCCTTTTATAGTACAATAGTAGTCCGCCTGATGGTCTGCCACGTTTTTTTTTGTTTTTTTGGCAGCGACATGAATATGCTTATAATTTGGTAGAGACACTGAAAAATCACCAAAAAAAATGGTTACACATAATACACAAATATCGAGCTTTTCACTCAACAAACTATCTAACTTTTCAATATTAAAGCCATGTATATTCCAAGATGCTATAGTCAAAAGGTTGTGTCTTGTCAGCATGTTGAAAAAGAGTCAAGAGGCATTTCTTTCTAACAACAACGGATTCATTTTGTTTTCTTACCTAGTTATTAAAGGTACTAATTGTATATGTAATGTGTATAAACAAATAAAAAATACCATTTATTTTCCTTTTTTACATATCAAATGCAGTGATAGTTAAAGAAAAAGTCGTTGTTATGCATAATAAAGACAGAAATTGACAGAGTTCCGATTCACAGAATACTCATAATTTAAAATTCTAAGCTAACAAACTACTTCTAATAACAACAAAATGTTGAAACAATCATTACATACTAGTAGCTGTAATATTGCTGTTTAACTTTTACATCTGTGTTACATCTTATAATAAGATTTAACATTATGCAGAAGTCAACATATTGACTAGAATATATGCTTTAAAATAAAGCGTATCACTACTAAGCTTTTTTAACTACAAAATTATGTTGACATCAAATATTTTTAAGTTTAGCACTATTTGTGTGTTGTTCTTTCCATAGTTTTACAGGATGTGTTACATCTTGCAACACAATCCTACATCATGCAAAAGTTGATCATATAATGACTTCAGTACACTTAGAACAGAGACAGTTTTAGGGGAGATAATACAGGAAATGATGTTCATGTTATTATAAAAGTGTTTGTCTCCCTTGTCAGCAAAGTGAGTTTACATTTACTGAAGAAGGGACATCATACGCCTCTTCATGTTATTTTGTTCCGGGTTGTGTTGTTTGTTGATATGGTATATTGATTTTCAACATCTGGCATGGTATGTATGTAGCCTCTGTTGGGCGTAGCATATTTCCCATATGTCTTGGTGAAATAATTTCCCATATGTCTTGGTGAAATATTGTTTTTTTGGTGGCGATGAGTATGTCCATATGTTTTGTAATCTTGTAAGCCTAAAATGGGGTTTAGGTGAGGGTTTATTGTTCTGACCAGTTTGGCATTTCCTTGTTTATTTAAATGAATTTTGTCATTATAGACCGTGTCGTCGCGTGCGTTGATACTGTCATTTAGAATGATCTGTACCGTTTCTGATTTAAGTGTTTCCATACAATGATTGAGGTCTGAGCAGGGCACGAAAATTCCACTCGTCCGCTCGTATTGACCAGTGAAATTCTTATCCGGACGAGTGAAACTCATGAAACTCATGAATCGGTCGTCCGAGAGGATGTGTAACATTTCAGTAGAAAAAAACAACAAAGAAAATAGTTCTTACATAGTTTATTAGACGATTAAATACAGTAAATAGTCGCAACTCTGTTTATTCAGCGATAAAATGCAATTTAAGTCAACCGGCAATTGGGAAATTGACGCATTTCCGTTTTGGGACATTGTAAAATGCGGCCCCCGTTCTAATTTCACGGAGCGCGAACATTACGATACAAATAACAATTTCACGGGGGAAATCTTTAAGGGCACTAGTCAGCTTTTAGGTGACTGGGGCCAGGGCCTTCAGGAAGGAGAATTGCAAAAAGTATGCTGTATTCCTGTATTGGAGTTTAAAATTTTCTAATAAAAATAAAAAAAAACTTTTTTAAGAGGGGAATTTTTCACAGGAAAAGGGGGAAAATATATACCGTGCCAGAGTAACTGTAATGGCCATGATCAGACTGTAGTGAACTATATAATATGAAATCTATAATACTGGTCAAAGTTTCATAATTTTCATTGATTTATATAAAGAAAAAAAAACATTATGATGTTTCCCTTTGTTTTATTTATATATAATAGTGTTAAATGATGGTATCTGACTACTTTGACTTATGAACTTTTACAATCAGAGCAGGACGAGTAAACATCCTATATGCCAATGCCACTCGTCTGCAGACGAGTATACAGTAAAATATATTTCGTCCCCAGAACCAGGAAATGTCCTTAGATGATCTTCTACAAGCTCATTGAATCCGTTTACGCTTGATTTTAAGTCCTCTCTCGTTTGCCATGACATAAGATTGCCCAAAACTAGATGGTCTGCTATTCCTTTTTTCCCACTCGTCAAACCACAATTGTGCGTCCTTGTTTTCAATCAGTCGCCGGTCAGTTATTGTTGACTGAGTCGCGGACGTTTCGGATAAGTTTTGAAGTTTGCTCGAGAAGTCGAATTACTCCATTTAGTACGATACCTCCGTTACTGGGGGTCGTTTGGTAAGCTAGAAATAGGCGTAGCATATTTTTGGGCACTGGTGGGGAAAATATGGTCATGTGTTAGTTACTGGTGAATTTTAAAAGGGTTTGTCTCATCCCATTTGTAGGCATCTTCCCTCCAATGCCATACAATCACTCCATCTGTTGGCAGAGTAAGAATACGCTTACTGCCTTTAATACTTTCGAGTAGATTGCTCCTGATTTTTTTCGTGGTGTGGGAGTAGTCCATAATCACGAAAACTTTGGTATTTGGCGAACATTCAGACATGCTGGTCATAGTGTTGCTAACTACAGTGTTCATATGTAGAAACACTCTGTTGGCATTGGTCCCATCCATGTTGATGTATTTAACTATAAATCCCCACAGACGTAACTGGCTTATTGCTTCATGAACAATAGAGTGCATTATATATATATATAATTGTTTATGTTAAGCCAAATATGGCCCATGAACATGTTTACATAATAGATACAAATAAATGTGGTTAGATGGCATGTTGTTAGTACATGTACTTAGAATAACAAAGCATTGCAATACCATAGAATACATTCGGTACTATTACGAGGATAATGAAACAAAAGTTAAACGTATGTGTTAGCAGGGCTTTATATACAGGGATATGACACGTCAGTACAAAAGCTGTTTTCAACTGAAACACTTGTCGTCAAGGTAAGTTTATTGATTTTGCGCTACATTTATCGATTTTTTACTACGCTTATCGTGGCTTATCGTGGCGGTATGCGAGAGGCCTCAATGTACGTACCACCCATCTACATTGCAAACGGACATGATGTATCCATATTTTACTTAATTATTATATATTTTATATTACCAGAAAGCCAAATAAATAACCTTTCTAATGGTGTAATTTTATTATAAAAATGCATCGATGTTATCCGATTTTCTTACCTTGATTTTTCTCTATATTCTTCGCATTTGCAGTACATTTTCAAAATGGCGGAACAGGAAGACAAGTTATTCGGGTTTAAAAATGGGAGACCAGTCCCTTCATATAAAGCCCTGGTGTTAGCAAGTTTACTATACGTTGAAATTAATTTGAACAGTAAAATGTAACCGAATTTTAGTGGTTATCCATTTGGGAGAGATTTTGTTTTTATTTGTTATATTTTCATTTAGAAGTATAAATCGTTAACTTAAACTTAAACAAATACTACTATCTGTATTTCATGGAATAGAGGCAACACAGCCACCTTTCCATACGGAGAGATATACTACACATGTTAAGTGTTAAAATACAATACTTATACAAATCCTATTTTTGAATTTCAGCGATAAATAAATTTAATTGTGTTCAATATTTGTTCAAAACAGTTCTAATATCAAAAGCCTTATATACATATAATCCTAATTTCATCACTTCGATTTTGTTTTCGCGATTCAATAATTGAACGAACTTCATGTAGTTTGTTTTTTTCCAATAATATTGCTTTATGTACGATTTTATTAATTCGGTATAATTTTTGCAATCAATAACGAAATGATATTCGTCTTCAAGGCACTGGCATTGTCTGCATGTCCTTTCATGAAAAGGCACACTTATAGGCTTTCTCCAACGTCCGCACTCTACTTCCAATCTGTGAGAAGAGAGTCTAAGTCTTGAAAAAGCATAGCGTAATTTGGAGTTATTTAAAATATCAAGATATGGTTGGTATTTAAAGTCTGCAATTGTCCTATAAAATAATGCTCTAGTAGAATCGTTTAATTGCGTATTCCAACCTTGAATAAATACGTACTCGAGGCGTTGTTTGAAAACAGTGAGAAACAAGTCCCTATCACCAACTCCCTGAGCTAGCCATACTTCATAATAACCCAGTGTTGATAACAAATGTCTAATTTGCGAGACCCAGTTTATTTTATTTATTTGCCTTTCATCATCGTTTCTTAACATATTATAAACTATCTTTGTGTATTTCGTATCGCTAGTTGCACATAATTTTAACCAGTATTTTGTAATTATATAATACCTTTTGTTTATGTAATTCAGTCTTTCAGTTTCCCCGTATATAAAGCTAGTTTGAGTTGTTAATTTAACCCCCAATAAACGTTTATAAAAACCTAAATGTGTCCTTTCTACTTGTTTACCTTTATTAAATCCCCATATCTCGGCCGAGTAATTTAATATAGGTGAGATTAGTTTATCAAATAAATCAAATGTATGATTAGGAGATAATTCGATAAATTTGTTTACATATTTATTTAACTGGAATATAGCTTTTAATGATTGTCCGGCCAACATTTTGTCCGTTTCATTGAAAGCCCCACCCGAAGTGAACACAATACCGAGGTAAAACTGCTTACAATTTCATTTCGTTGATAATAAAATTTAAGAGTATCTGGTAACCTTCCCCCTTTTCTAAATATCATGATCTTTGTCTTTGCCGTATTAACAGTAAGTTTCCATCTTTCACAATATTCTTCTAAAGCTGACAATGACTTTTGCAAAGCTTCCTCTGACTGTGCAAATAAAATAATATCGTCCGCGTATAATAATAAACATAAATTAATCATACCCACGTCTACCCCGTCAACTCCTTTAAATATTAATTCTTCTTCTAAATCATTTAAATACATGCTAAATAAAAAAAGGCGACAAACACTCCCCTTGACGCACCCCGAGAAAACACGTGACATCCTCGCTTAACGTGTTCATATACTTGACCTTTGACTTTACACTGTTATACATAGATTTAATGACATCTAAAATTTCCCCCTCACCCCATACTTTATTAATTTATACCATAAAACATCTCTCACTACAAAATCAAAAGCTTTCTTAAAATCCACAAAAGCGCAAAATAGATTGCCTGATTGGTTTAAAGTATGTGATATCAAACCATTTAGAACAAATATATTATCAACTGTGCTCATACCTTTACGAAAACCGGCTTGTGCCTCAATGTACACATGATATTTTTCTGCCCAAGTGATCAATCTATTATTAAGTAATCTAGAAAATAATTTACCCAACGTACTTAATAACGTAATCCCCCTATAATTGCTTGGTTCGCCGGGGTCACCAATTTTGAATATCGGTACAATATGACCTTCGCTCCAAGCCTCGGGGAAGTAACCACGTGAAAGACAGGTGTTGAATAAGTTATATAAATATGGCAACAATGCATCCGAACCATATTTAAAGAACTCATTTAACAGTAAATCTGGTCCTCCGCTGGAATTGTTGCGTAATTGTTTTATGGAATTCAATATTTCCAAGTTTGTTATTTCGATGTCAAGTTCTGCAAACATTATCTGAATTTCTCCATTAATATACCTATTATTGAAATATAGTACATCCTCATCGGCCTGAAAGAAAGTACTGTCGGGATTATTAATAGCTTTAAAATATCTTGCAAAATTCTCAGCCGAGTCTGTCCTTGGAGATGAGGATGACGAAATCCCCTTTAACATCTTCCAATATTCGCGTGCATTTGATAACCTTGCCTGTAACAATTTAAAAGTATCCTCTCTTCGGTTTGCGAAGAGTTTTTTAGCTCTACTGATCAGAGATCAGCAGAGCTTATGCCGTGGTGCGGCGTCCGTCGTCCGTCTGTCCGTCTGTCCGTAAACTTTTATTTGTAGCGACTTCACAGCTGAAACTACTGGATGGATATTCATGAAACTTTACAGAAATGTTGCCCATAAAGTCTAGTTGATCCTAGCAAAAATTCATGTTGATGTGAAATCCAAGATGGCCACCAAAGCTAAAAATAGAGTTTTAAAATACAAGTTTGTAGCGACTTCTTCTTGAAAACTATAAGTGATATTGATATGGGACTTTTTCTAAAATGATCAGCATGACATGATGTTGATCCTATTTAAAAATCGTTTTGATTCAACGTTAAACATGGCTGCCAGCGGCCATCTTTGTTTACATAGAGTTATATAGTAAAAACTTGTAGCGACTACTTCTCTGAAACTAATTGGCGGATTGTCATGAAACTTTACAGGAATGTTGCTCTTGATGTCTAATTGATCCTAGAAAAATTTCAGGTCGGCCGGAAATTCAAGATGGCCGTCACAGCTAAAAATAGATTTTTAAAAAATAAGTTTGTAGCGACTTCTTCTTGAAAACTATAAGTGATATTGATATGGGACTTTTTCTAAAATGATCAGCATTACATGATGTTGATCCTAGTCAAAAATCGTTTTGATTCAACGTTAAACATGCTGCCAGCGGCCATCTTTGTTTACATAGAGTTATATAGTAAAAACTTGTAGCGACTACTCCTCTGAAACTACTTGGCGGATTATCATGAAACTTTACAGGAATGTTGCTCTTGATGTCTCATTGATCCTATCAAAATTTCAGGTCGGCCGGAAATTCAAGATGGCCGTCACAGCTAAAAATAGATTTTTAAAAAATAAGTTTGTAGCGACTACTTCTTGAAAACTATAAGTGATATTGATATGGGACTTTTTCTAAAATGATCAGCATGACATGATGTAGATCCTTGTGGAAAATTATTTTGATTCGACGTTAAACATGGCTGCCAGTGGCCATCTTTGGTTACATAGAGTTATATAGTAAAAACTTGTAGCGACTACTCCTCTGAAACTACTTGACGGATGTTCATGAAACTTTACAGGAATGTTGCTCTTAATGTCTCATTGATCCTATCAAAATTTCAGGTCGGCCGGAAATTCAAAATGGCCGTCACAGCTAAAAATAGATTTTTAAAAAATAAGTTTGTAGCGACTACTTCTTGAAAACTATAATGATATTGATATGGGACTTTTTCTAAAATGATCAGCATGACATGATGTAGATCCTTGTGGAAAATTATTTTGATTCGACGTTAAACATGGCTGCCAGTGGCCATCTTTGGTTACATAGAGTTATATTGTAAAAACTTGTAGCGACTACTCCTCTGAAACTACTTGACGGATGTTCATGAAACTTCATAGGAATGTTGCTCTTGATGTCTAGTTGATCCTAGAAAAATTTCAGGTCGGCCGGAAATTCAAGATGGCCGCCACAGCTAAAAATAGATTTAAAATAAATAAGTTTGTAGCGACTACTTCTTCAAAACAATAAGAGATATTGATATGGGACTTTTTCTAAAATTATCAGTATGACATGATGTTGGTCCTTGTCGAAAATCGTTTTGATTTGACCTTAAACATGGCTGCTTTGTTTACATAGAGTTATATAATGAAAACTTGTAGCGACTACTTCTTTGAAACTACCTGACGGATTTTCATGAAACTTCACAGGAATGGTGCTCTTAATGTCTTATTGATCTTAGCAAAATTTCAGGTCGGCCGGAAATTCAAGATGGCCGCCACGGTTAAAAATAGATTTTCAAAAAACAAGTCTGTAGCGACTACTTCCTGAAATCAAAATCAATCAGTAGAGCTTCAAGGTCATTGACCTCTTGTTTCGAATAATATGTTTATATTCCGAGCGTGATCTACACATTTTAATTCTATTTATATCCGATTTACATTTACGAAACATATTTAAATCTCTAAAAAATACATCCCTTGCGTCCTTACATTCATCATCATTCATCATCATACCATGTTTTATTATTTTCATAGTTATTATTTTGCTTTGAGTCACAATGAGTTTTATGCTTAAAAAGAGGGGAACATACATCATCAATAATATCAACAAACGAATTTATATTCTCGATTACCTCTTCGTCCGAATTAATTCTGTGTAGTTTATTTATTAAATTATTTAAATTTGAATTAACACTCTCACTATTAATGTTATTTGTAAATGACTCACTATTATCATTTCGCCATCTATAGTAATAATTTACCTTTTCGGTTGCTTCGTTAAGAAATGCGTTTTCTTTTTGAATTTCAGTATTCAGGTTCATTGAAAATTCAATTAAACAATGGTCAGATAAAATATTTGGTTCTTTGACTTCAAACTGAACGAACAATTTAAATATAAACTGACTTGCTAAAACATAATCAACAACACTACGACCTAAACTGCTTATGTTTGTATACTTCCCGATACTTCCATCAAGACCCACTCGTCCATTCAAAACCCGAAGACCCGACTCTTTACAAAAATCTAAGAGTAAACCCCATTTTGATTTGTAAACATATCTTGTGAAATACGTGGCATTGGCGTGTCTGGAAGATAGTTCTCTGGAAGTATATCAATATGTATATCAATATTATCGTTCTCAACAAAGTCATTTAATTGACCTATGCGACTATTCAAGTCACCGTACCACAAAGCTACACTGTTCACTTGTATCATTTATAATTGCCGACATTTTAGTTAAGATTCTCTCGTAAATGTTTGTCTCAATAAATGCTTCTCTATTGCTTCCTTTTGGCACAACATAACATAAACACAAATATAGGTCATCACTTCGCCTCTGTTACTGGAAAATGGGCCAAAGGAAATCGGAATCCAGTAAACCCCATAAAAAGGAGCTGAAAGACATGCGTTTTCAAACTTTGTCTTTCTGTTCCTTCTGTTTTTATCGATTTGTGCTCTGGCAATGTTTCCGCGAATCCTATGTATTCCACCGTTTTTCCAGTAGTTGTCATGTGCAGATCCGCTTGTATGGCCATTTCATCTATAAGAATCCCACCATGCAAACAATCCGGTGGTATCGCGAGGCGCTTTGCCTCGGCGAACATCCAACGAAAAACGTCATCTGAGAAACCAGAAGCGGTACTTACACAATTCTTAAATAGACGTAAAAGAGATTAGGAAGGCAGTATGAGAATGCCACTGTTTTCCAGATCTCTATATGATTGTGGAATCCTCGTCCATATAGTTATGCATGTCATCAATACAGCTTTAGGACACCTATTCTGGCGTGCGTCACTTTTGGCCATATTTGAAATCTGGGACTTGGAAGGTTTACACATTTCATCGCTTGCATTTGGTATTAGTTTTTTAATATCGTCTTTCGTGGTACTGTTTTTCATTATATTGTCTTCAACAGTGCTTTATTTAACACTATCCTTTCTGTCATTGTTCTTTTCAATATAATGGCAAATGTCACAACAACTTCTTTGTCCTGTAAACGACACAATCTTGTTACACTGGTGAGATTTAATGGAACGATATATTGTATCTGACATAATTTCAGTAATATTTTCCACAGAGTTTGTATTTTTTGCCTGAATTTTGGAGGTATTTCCTAAACACAGTTTCATTTTATCCACTCAAACACACATTTCATTTTCGCTACATTTAAACTCGGTTGAAACATATACATTGTCTAGGTTGACAAGTGTTCGAGAAACGGTAAGAGACCATTGGTTCTCTTTAAATAGTATTGTTTTGTTTATAACATTTCCATTTGCTAAGAAACCGCTTGAACTTGAGATTGTAATTATGTCCTCAGATTGAGAATCTGTAACAGTAAAATGACTCGGTATATGTTTTTGAAAAGATTCAACAATGAAGGGGATTGAGTGACTGGATGTGTCTTTCAACTTCACACCATCGTAACACCTTATCGCAACACCTCCGATCCGGTTTCGAGACACATGTACAGTTGGAAACACTGACAACATATTTACCAAACACATTGGCCCTAACTGCTTTATTTTGGCTCGTCTCAATACTTTCAAATTTGTACTGCTGGTACAATCTGTCTATCGTTATAAATTCAGTTGAATCTAATCGATGTTCCACTCTGGCTGTCAACCTGCAATAGGTAGGTAGTATGTTACATCTTAATAACATGGACATATATGAATGACATTAACAGGCAGATAACTTGTGATTTATAAAATCAAGTTCTGCATATAGGTCCATTATAAGTATTTGTGATGAGGTTAAATCGTCGTCATTTAAAGTTCCTATCCCGTCAAAAGAAAGCGCCATCAAAAAGCACATTTTACAACATCTGTACACCGTTCCTAAACTTACTGAGGTCATGGTTACATATATAACTTACATATGTTGAAAATCCAAACTCTAGAGACACAATATAAACGACTTTAACCAGCCAAGCTAAACTCCAAAACTGGAGCGTCGAATTAAGAGTTACTAACTCCTAATTATATTTTTATGAAAATTCAATCACGGGTTTTTTAGGAACCTGTGAACTGTGAATACCAGAGATTAGTTATCTGATGGGATCGATTATAGTGAATCCTTCACGGGATAATAGTCGTGTGGTGAAAAAAACAACTCGTCTAACATAACATCTAGTGAAGGATTTCCCTACAATCGCACACAACAGTTCAATAATCTATTGTTGACATTTTAAACGTTTATGAATGATTTTATCTGAAATTAATCGCTTTTTTTAACGTTATCGTCGAATGACGCCGACGTCAGCAACATTTTATTGCCACAATGTCCCCAAGAGTATTTTAGAACTCAAAAAAGGATGGAGTATGGAACCACCAAAGTAATTTGACGTATCACATGACAAGGATCGATATTAATCCACACAATCGTGCACAGTATGAAACGTGCGGCAACAGATCGAGCCGGTAAATATCGAGACAGACGCTACATATTATAATGGTTATAATGATATCCTTAAATATGGACATATCGTTAAACATTGTATAATAATACATATGTTTTTGTTACCCATTTCATAATGTATACTGTAAATCGCATCCACTCCGAAAAGTTGTCTTTTCGTCACAGGTAACCCTCTTACTTCTTTCAGTGGTGGTCCTCATTTCTTTCTAAGGTGACCCTTCATTTCCTTATATTTTATCTCATTCGTTCTGACATGGCTATGGCTACCTTAGTTTTTGTTCAGTAGCTTCGGCGGTTATATAGGTTATATTGCACCATTGCGTTTGTGCTTCCCGTGGTGTATAGTCAAATAGTGCCTAATAAAAAACGTTTCCCTGCCTTACTAGTGATACAAAATGCATACTTTTGATTGCTTTTTGTTATTATTACATATAATTCAGCCAAATGATGTAAATGTATTGTGAACATTGATTAGTGTTTGCTTGAGATATTTAATTATAATTGACAGACAGTAAAGCGAAAGTAGAAATGGAGTAAATCTATCTGTGACATGTCAAAATAGAACGTGACGTCATTCAACAGATTGGCTTGTTCTTACATGATACATGACCCCCTGTTTTTATTGCATTTTTATATTGGCGGACGCTCGATCGTTTGATTGATATGTGTTTTAAAATTGTCTACGGAGAAAAATGCGCATTTTTTATCTCTTGATATACATTCGTCCTATATAAAACAAAGAAGGAAAATCAATGGTGCATTGTATCCTATAAGGACCCTGGAGTAATTTACATATTTTGAGAATCCAAACTCTGTAGACACAAAATAAATGACCTTAACCAGGCAGACAAATCCCCACAACTGGCACGTCGAATTAGGAGTTACTAACTCATAATATGTTTTACGCTTATTCATTTACGGTTATTTTAAGAACCCGTGAACAAATCGATATTTTTAATTGGCACATATAGACGTTATTATATGACCTCAATACCTGGATAGTGTAAATAGTTTTGAAGTGCAATTTTGCCTTTATTTGGACGGGTTAGTTTGTTTATTATAAATTTAATTATTGTGTAATGGTTTGATTCGAAATGAAGTATAATGCATACTACGCATTGTGGTATCAGATGACAGTTCAAAATTCGTCATACAATCACGCGATTGACATTGTATCCATATGCTAAACAGCACACCGGGTTCAATATGGTAGTCACATGACTTGTTACGTATATTGTATACCCAGGGTTAGTTAGCTAATATTTCAGTGCGCGCTTTCAACAGAACAAATGAGCATTAACGATCTATCAAAAAGTTATTTAACACACATGGATTAAATATTTGACTTTATCTGGCATTAAATTATCTGTCTAAAATGTGATAAACGATATATGTATGTGACATTCACCAAAACGTTAAAAAAGGCGATTAATTCTGGACTAAGACGGTTGTGTAGTAGATCTAGAAGTATTCTAAACGTAAGTTGTTATTTTTATTGACATTCTTCCTTGTTCAAAAATACACCATTACACATGTTAAGATGAATGACTGTGTAAACAGTTGTTTTACATTACTGTGACTATACCTTTAGAAATGTATTCCATCCATTTCCAGTTTTATTGCACTTCCGATTGCAAAACATATTCTGCAAATAATTACGGAATATATTCTGGAGTATATGGTCATGGAAAGATCATGTATAGCACGAGCTGGTCCCAATAGTTTACAGAGTAACTGTATGTAAAAATATAGGAAACAGTCTGCAAATAGATTGCAGTGGCCTTGCAAATAAAGTGCAAACTCTGCAAATATTTCGCAAAAGGTTGCATGTGTATGACTTTCGTAAATAGTTTTATTCTAAATTCTATAAAGCATACACCGTAATTTTGTATCATATGATAGTTTAAAATTCTTCATACAATCATATGACTGACGTTTGTTTTCATATGCTTATTAACCACAGCCAATCAGTTGACAAATCGATGTTCAATATGTTGGTCACGTGTTTGGTTACCCAGGGTTGTTACCAACATGCTAGTGCGCACTCTTAACAAATCAACGATATCCGTATATTGGGGGTGGGGGGGGGGGGGGGGGGGGGGGGGGGGGGGGGGGGGGGGGGGGGGGGGGAATAACGGGGGGGGGGATAACGGCAAATTGAATTTGCTGACAACAGATAACAGTAAATTAAAAAACACTGAAAACAGTTAACAATACATCTAATAACAGATAACAGTAAATATTTTTTCACAAAAACGGATAACAAAATATAAATTTCGCCAATAACAGAATAACATAAATAACCCCTTATCCTCCCACAATCGTTTGATAAATGCAAGCTATATTCTGCAGTCTGTTGACTGTGTTAACAGTAAACAGATTACAGCATCTTGCAAAAGGCGTACTCGCAATTCATACACTCTTTATTAAACTAGTTAATATGTTTACCCAAAAAAGATATGATCATATAAGTTTGCAACGCGCTGCATTTTTAGTGGTTTACTCATTTACAGTTCACCACTATACTTACCCCTTTGACTGTGTGATGACTGGACATATTTTGGACCATATGATGACGTCTACCTAAATCCTCAAAGGACCGTTGCCTTTGTTGTTTGTCTTAAATCGGTCTTGTCGTACTTGTAACAATGTGTTCTCTTGTTGCTCTGACTTCTGCCAAGTCATTGAATACTTTCTTTGTGACTTTCTTGGCCTTTTTTATATTCATATATACATGATCATTTATCCTCTCACCCCATTTACAAGATAACGGCACTTACATTTACAAGATATATGTTACAGTATATTGACTTATAAAGAAATGTGTAAACAGATTGCAACAGCTTGCAAAAGGGGTATGTGTGAAACAATAATGATACAAATGGTAGAAACTATTTGGAGAATATATTCTGCAATGTGATACCTGCTAATAACGTTGTATGCAGAGTATTCAAATATAAATGTAAGCAGACACGCCCCTGCTCACAGCATATTTCATTTGTTTGGGTAACATATACACCTTGTGTTGTTAATTGTTTATGAAATTTGTGGATGGAATTCTGAGTGGTATTATAAAGTCGTTGTGTTGTGTGTATTGTAAAGTGCCATTTAATACAATTTTGAATGAAATGTTGTATAATGCAACAAATTGGGGAAAATATTGAAGAGATGCTGATGGTTCAACAACTATTTGGGATAATTGTTGCGAAATGGAGTGAATTAGATTATTTATAACCAAAATGTGTAACATTATCAACACACAACTTACAACTTGTAAACGTTTTTCCTTTTATATCTACTTTTTGTCTATTGAATAATGAGTTTCGTGTATGTATCTACCCTTTAAATATATTTAACTGGTAAATTCTGAATCCATGATTAGTTTATGTTTCATACAGGCACATGGAACCCCCAGAAGAACATATTATATACATAAAGTTATGCATGCAATTTACCTATGATCAACCATGGTTCCAAAATTTAGAATTCAGTCTCAAAATTCTTCCAAATTTGTTGAAAGGGAAAGCATATCCCTCCAAATTGTACTTATCGGAAGTATTGGCAGTAAATACGAGACAAGATTCCTTTAAAACTTTCGCCTAACCATAAATATTGCTTTATGTAGCATTAGTTGTAGTATGCAACATATTTGCAAAAGATAAGCAATAGAATAAAATAGATTACTGAAAAAGGGATCCCGTGGAAGCAACGAACAACAAAAGAGAGGGAAAAAGCGACACTGTCGGTTTTATTGAGTATTCAAGATAGGTAATATAAGGTGCAACACCTCTCACGTCTCCCCTACACCCTTACACCCCACTTCAACGCCACCCAGCACAGACTTAAGCGGTATCTTACTTTACACCCACACTGATCGGACCAAACTATTAATGTCCAGTAGGTAATAACACTACTATACTGATTCTGATGAAACTGCTAAAATACACTTTGTGAATCGTTTGCAGAAGGATCTACGTTAATGTTTGCACAGTTTTTTCAAATTCAAAGGCAGAACGGTATACTCATTTTGCGTTTAGTGATATATACCAATGTATAGTAAATGCGGTTTTTTATATAAAGTACAAACAATTATATAGTATGCACCCCTCTCTAAAAATAACAATGACTCATTCATATTTTGTGGCACACTGTCATCGTTTGATACTTTGTTGTCTAAACGTATTGTATTATGCTTATCTTAAATCAAAATTAGGTTACCTTTTGCAAATATTCCTCATTAGCGTGTGTGTAACAAGGTCGCTTTTAGGAGAATATGAAAAGCTATGAATAAGGCCAGATGAATGCCTTTGTCAAAACATCAATTGAGAAAAAATAAAGCAGTCTCGAAACACGGGTCTAGTTACTACCTGATTGCTGTTGGTGAAAAAGTATGCACAAAGACGTTACCTCAAGTGGATATTTCTTTTTTATTATTAAGTCTTAGCTTAAAGCTCAATTGAAAAACATTTTTGCGAAGATCATCTGGTAAGAGATTCAGGGCCGTTTTGGCCCTCGTGTTGTGTCCGATGAGTGGGCTATATGTATTCGATTTCAAAAACACAATGTTTTTGCCAGGTTCATTACACATTTTAAATCACTGTCAAACTGAATGGAACATGTCTTGAGTTTGTATTGTTATATGCTATACTCTAGATTTCACTGTCAAACTGAATGGAGCGTGTCTTGAGTTTGTATTGTTATATGCTATACTCCAGATTTCATTGTCAAACTGAATGGAGCGTGTCTTGAGTTTGTTTTGTTATATGCTATACTCTAGATTTCATTGTAAAACTGAATGGAGCGTGTCTTGACTTTGTATTGTTATATGCTATACTCTAGATTTCACTGTCAAACTGAATGGAGCGTGTCTTGAGTTTGACAATGAAATCTAGAGTATAGCATATAACAATACAAACTCAAGACACGCTCCATTCAGTTTGACAGTGAAATCTAGAGTATAGCATATAACAATACAAACTGAATGGAGCGTGTGTTGAGATTGGTATTGTTATGTGCTATACTCTAGATTTCACTGTCAAACTGAATGGAGCGTGTGTTGAGATTGGAATTGTTCTATGCTATACTCTAGATTCATTGTCAAACTGAATGGAGCGTGTCTTGACTTTGTATTGTTATATGCTATACTCTAGATTTCATTGTCAAACTGAATGGAGCGTGTCTTGAGTTTATATTGTTATATGCTATACTCTAGATTTCATTGTCAAACTGAATGGAGCGTGTCTTGACTTTGTATTGTTATATGCTATACTCTAGATTTCATTGTCAAACTGAATGGAGCGTGTGTTGAGATTGGTATTGTTATAGGCTATACTCTAGATTTCACTGTCAAACTGAATGGAGCGTGTGTTTAGATTCGTATTGTTATATGCTATACTCTAGATTTCACGGTCAAACTGAATGGAGCGTGTGTTTAGATTGGTATTGTTATATGCTATACTCTAGATTTCATTGTCAAACTGAATGGAGCGTGTGTTTAGATTGGTATTGTTATATGCTATACTCTAGATTTCATTGTCAAACTGAATGGAGCGTGTGTTTAGATTGGTATTGTTATATGCTATACTCTAGATTTCACTGTCCAACTGAATGGAACGTGTGTTGAGATTGGTATTGTTCTATGCTATACTCTAGATTTCATTGTCAAACTGAATGGAGCGTGTGTTGAGATTGGTATTGTTCTATGCTATACTCTAGATTTCATTGTCAAACTGAATGGAGCGTGTGTTGAGATTGGTATTGTTCTATGCTATACTCTAGATTCATTGTCAAACTGAATGGAGCGTGTGTTGAGATTGGTATTGTTCTATGCTATACTCTAGATTTCATTGTCAATCTGAATGGAGCGTGTGTTGAGTTTGCTATTGTTCTATGCTATACTCTAGATTTCACTGTCAAACTGAATGGAGCGTGTGTTGAGATTGGTATTGTTATATGCTATAGATTTCATTGTCAAACTGACTGGAGCGTGTGTTGAGATTGGTATTGTTCTATGTTGTAATATAGATATCACTGTCAAACTGAATGGAGCGTGAGATTTGATTGGTATTGTTATATGCTATAATATAGACTTCCTTGCAATCACACTTCTTCGAACGAAGCACTTGTGTAAATGGTAGTGTAAATGGGGAAGGTGAGAACATGGTAAGAAAATGGCGAACGAAGAAAACGTTTATGCAATAAACGTCTTTTTAGGTAGTCTGGTTGACGTTTAATTACCCACAACGAAAGTCTGTCTGTCTGTCTGTCTGTTTGTCGTCTGTCTGTCTGATTGTCTGTCTAATCTATCTACTGATACTGCAGCACGCCAATACGTGAATCTGTTTTCCATGAAAACAATTAAAGAGGATAAATCCAAAGATAACATGTATTCAAAGCATTTGATTAAGGCCATGATTATCAGCAATGAAAATATCTTAAAGCGTTATACCACAAAAGAACTTAAAGAATTTGAAAAGTTATTTGGTTTGACGTTGTTGTCAAATTTAAAGAAAACTGAAATTATCACAACAGTACACAATGGCATATTGAAAAGTATTCCAGTATGCATTGAAGCACAGGAAACAACACATAGCTCTTTGTCCGATAAAGTTCCGAGCAGTCCACCTGTTTCCGTTCCTAACATAACACCTGCTGCAGTTCCTATTACTGCAGTTGCTAGCAGTGCACCATTTGCAGTGCCAGATAGTGATTGCCTGTCAAGTACACAAGAAGAAGTAGATGATAATAACTGTCATTTAGGTCACACATTCTATCGTCCACGTCAACACTGGATTTGTTGTGATCACTGTAATAAATGGTATCACAAGAAATGTGCGGATCTTTCAGGAAAAACTGTGTGGGTGACATTTCAAAATGACCAGTGGAATGGTGATTCTTGCAAGTAAATGAATTTAGTGCCCCAAATGACCAGGATGACCATATGTGTTCATTATTGTTTAATTTTTGCAAACCAATATTATTTTAGGTTAAAAACAATAATATATATAATACTGAATGATACTTCTATTTTATACAGAACAGTAAATGATGCTTTTCTTCATATGCACTCATATTCTTGGCGCATGTTTGTGCCAGTACTCAGGTGATCGATTTAGGGCCACCTTGGCCCTCTTGTTGTCAATTATTACACATAGCTATCTTGCCCCCGCCCCTCCCGAAATATTTTAATTTTGTCTTTACCATATTTCTGTGTTGTTTTGGTCAATTGTTACATAGCTTCTTACACATGTATGATGCCCTCCCCACACCCTCATCCCCACAACCCCGCCTCTCCCCCATCCCCACACCCCGCCTCTCCCCCATCCCCACTCAAAACTTTTAATTATTTTTGTGTTGTTTTGGTGAATTCTTACATAGCTTCTTACACATATATGTTGCCCTCATCACCCCCACCACCAACCCGCGCCCCTCAAACACCCCCACCCCCACTTAAAACTCATTTGTTTTTTTTTACGTATTTCTGAACCCCACCCCACATTGTTTTAGCCTTGTTTTCTGATGTTATATACTACCTATATAATTTATTATTCTCTGCGCTGTTCTCCGACAGCTCTTGTTTTTCTTAAGTAGTGAAAAATACAAACACAAATGTTAAAACTATAAACATCATGAATATAGGTTGGGGGTAGCGGGGAGGCTGCAGATATTTTCTGGACTGGAGTTTATCATATAATGCAACTAAAAACTAGAACTGTCGCCGGAAGCGGACAAACACCCCCAGCTGGCAACTTGTTGGTGTGGGTAAGGTAAACATACAAGACTTCGTTCCTTTAAGATATATAGACATATATTATAGAGAAAAAGCCCGGACAATAGTTTTCTATTTGACTACCAAGTATGAAATACAAAGGGCCATAATGGAGTGGGAAATTATCGAACCGGAACGTCACGACAATATATGCATCTCCACTTGATATTGATGCTTTGTAGCAAGTTTCACGAACAATAATTTTCTATTTGATTATTCCGGCGCCAACGAGGCACAACAATCTCATTCGATTTGAATCGTTTATTAGGGAAGCTTTCATAAAAAAAATAACAGTCGCTGTATTTTTTGACTTGGAGAAAGCTTATGATACTGCATGGAAGTACGGTATTATGAATGATCTTCATGACCTCGGTCTTAGAGGCCGATTACCCATTTTTATAAGAAATTCTTACAGGATAGACAGTTTCGTGTCCGAATAGGTTCAACGTTCTCTGATATTTATGAACAGGAGATGGGTGTTCCACAGGCAGCATACTCTCAGTCACGCTTTTTAATATAAACAGTATAGTCAAATGCATCAATCCATTGTTCTCTATATGTTGACTACTTTATTATATGTTATCGTGCAACAAACATGAATACTATTGAGAGACATTACAACAAGGTCTCAATAAACTTCAGACCTGGTCTAATTTTTTTAATTTTCTAAATCTAAAACCAATTGTATGCACTTTTGTCAACTAGGCAAACATCACGAAGACCCTCATCTAACACTGGGCGGTTCACCTTTAACAGTAGTGGATGCTACAAAATTCCTAGGTTTTTGACCGAAAATTAACGTTTATACCACACCTTAAATACTTGAAGGCCAAATGCCTTAAAGCTCTTAACTTACCTAAAGTTGTTGCAAACGCTAATTGGGGAGCAGATCGAAAAGTCCTCTTGCGACTTTACCCCCCAGTCGGTGGTGGGGTGTTAAGAATCAACCGACTGCTCGTTGAACCCACCCGCCCCCCCCCCCCCCGAAATGTAACCCACCTGTTTACCGTGGGTGGCGACCCGTGTCGTTGGAGAAGGGAGTCCAGGTGGTTGAGTGGCGTGGAGATCTGGTAGTTATCTCCACGTTGCAACACACCACTTTGATCCGGACTTCAACTAGACGGTCGGGACTTCAACTAGACGGTCGGT